>ML309110.1:0-67185 GCA_005239505.1 Nicotiana paniculata | reverse complement strand
CCAAATCTAATCAAATCAATAGCATCGTGTAAATAATACTATAAGCAACTAGTTTAACTAATAAATTCGAAGCTAAGACGCAAAATTAGGAAAATCGCACATAAAGTACCCCGGACCCACTTCTCGAAATCGGGTAAAATTTACAAATTATGAACACCCGCTCATTTATGAGAACACTCGAACAAGAATCATCAAAATCCGACGTCAAAATCTCACTCAAATCTCGGATTTTCAATTGGGGAACTTTTCTCCCATTTCCAAACTTTTACTCTCAAATTCCTTGATTAAATTAGGAAAACCACAATAGATTAATGCAATAAAACCAAATTCAAGTAAGAAATCATTACCCACAAGATTACTATGAAAACCAATCAAAGAATCGCCTTCTCCCGAGCTCAAAATCAAAACTGGAGTTAAAATGAACAAACCCTCGAATATAAACTCTCTGCCCAGCGATGACCGCACCTACGGCTAATTGGACCGCACCTGCAGAAAATACATCGCAGGTGTAAAAACTCACTAAATGAACTGGGGCCGCACCTGCGATCGATGGGCCGCATCTGCGGCTCCACACCTGTGGAACCCCGTCCGCACCTGCGATCCTGACTGCCCTTGACCAAAACCGCACCTGCGATTCCCTCCACCGCACCTGTGTGTCCACACCTGCGGCTCCCCATCCGCAGGTGCGAAACACCAGAACCAACATGCTTCAGCTGGTTTCTAAGCCCAAAATCATCCCGTTGAGCATCCGAAACATCCCCGAGGCCCCCGGAACCTCAACCAAACTTACCAACCAGTCCTAATACCTTATCCAAACTTATTCGAGCCTTCAAAACACATTACATAACATCAAAATCACTAATTATGCATGGATTCAAGCCTAATAACTTATGAAATTTCCAAAATCCACAACTGATGCCGAAACACGTCAAAACTAGCTTGAATGACCTCAAATTTGACACACAGGTCATATATGACACTACGAACCTACAACCACTTCTAGAATTCCATTCCGGGCTCGGTATCAAGATTTCACCTATCGACCGAAATCGCCGAAAATCTAACTTTCGCCAATTCAAGCCTAAATCTACCACTGACCTCAAAAACACATTCCGGACGTGCTCCTTAGCCCAAAATCACCATACGAAGCTGATGACATCATCCATAACTCGTTCCGGATCCGTTTACAGAAAAATTCAAATTTCAGTCAAAACTTCACTGTTTGAACTTCCACAACAACGGTCCTTCTTGCAATTCGACTCCGAATCATCTGGTAACTGAATTCAACCATGCACGCAAGTCGATATACATAATACGAAGCTGTTCAAGACCTTATGCCACCGAACGGATCTTAAATTCTCAAAACGACCGGTCGGGTCGTTACAGAAGTACAGTCATGGGCACAAATGTAATCTCCCTAAATAATTATTTGTCATTGACCTGGAAGTGTCTTAAGCTAGAGGTGTGGAAGAGGTTAATCCAACATCTGAATGAAATGTCTCTGTGAATAATGGACATCTATGGAGAGTGAAACTCATATGCTCTCTTTATGTGCACTTAATGGTTTGCAAGGGGATCAAACCATCCATGTCATGGGATATAGTGATAAGATTCCTATACAAAAACTCCTTGATGGGGATAGCACCCACAATATTATTGATGAGGGATTTGCTAAGAGGTTGGGATGCAATATTTTCCCAACTAAGCTGAGTTATGTGAGCTTGGGAAGCAATACTATATACATAACTTCTGGAGTGGTTATAAATTTTGAATGGATGCTACGGGGCACAACTTTCACTTCATACTTGATTGTGTTTCTCGTTGGGAGATATGATCTTGTTTTAGGGGCACTATGGATGAGGACTCCAGGAACTATAACTATGGACTACTTAGAATTAACTATGGCTTTCAATTACCAAGGAAAACATCATTTTTTGAAAGGAATTTCAGAAGAATGCAAGGTGTCTAGTCCAAAAGTCGTGAACAAGTTGAGAGTGGGGGAAGTGCAATTCTTTATGTTGTAGCTACGCAAATGGTTATATATCAGAAGCTGGAGCCAAATTCAAACTCTTCACATGAACAAATATGGTAATATTCCAGCTCATATTGAACAACTTCTCTTGCAATATCAACCGGTGTTTGTTGAGCCTACTACCTCGCCTCCTCAAATGGGTGAATTCAACCATAGGTTTCCTTGCAACCGAGGACTAAGCCTGTGAATGTTAGACCATATAGATATCCAGTTGTGAATAAGGATATCATTAAAAAATTTGTCAATGAAATGTTGCAGCAAGGAGTGATACGATACAACAACAACCTTGTTTCCTCACATATGGTATTAGTGAAAAAAAATGATGGATCATGGCGATTATGTGTGGACTACAAAGAACTCAACCAATGCACAGTCAAGAATAAATTTTCTATAACTATTAATTATGATTTCTTAGCGAGCTAGCTGGGGCAACTATTTTTTCAAAAATCTACATAAGGTCAGGTTATCACCAGATTTGAATGGTCATTCATGAAATTTCTAAGACTTCCTTTAAGACTCATATGGGTCATTATGAGTACCTGGTTATGCCCTTTGGGTTAACTAATTCCCCTTCCACTTTTCAGTGCCTTATGAATCATTTGTTTCAGCAATTCCTTAGAAAATTTGTCCTTGTTTTCTTTGATGATATTCTCACATACAATGTCACTCTCCAAGATCACCTAGTACACCTGCATCAGGCATTTGACACTATGGTTACTCACTGTTTGCTAGCTTAATTGTCAAAATGTGCTTTTGGAGTCTTAAAGGTTGAGTATTCGGGACACTTCATTTTTGCTGAGAGGGTCTCAAGTTGTAATGACCCGACCAGTCGTTTCGTGATCTAGCATGTCGTTCGGCGGTTTGAGGCTGTGAACAACTTCGTTTTAGGTATTATGACCCGTGGTCATGGTCGGAATTGAATTTCAGAAAGTTTAGAGTTGGTTTGGAAAGAAAATTCTCATTATAGAAGCCTTGAGTTGGTGAAATCAACTAAGATTGGAATTTTGAGTAAACGATCTCCAGATCAGGATTTGAAGGTTCCAGCAGGTTCGTATGATGATTTCGGATTTGGGTGTGTGTCCGGATCGGGTTTTGGATAATGCGGGAGCATTCCAGCGTATATTGTGGAAGTTAGCATTTTAGAAGGCTTTCATGAAATTGGGCTTGAAGTGCATATTAGTGAGGTTGATGTCCGTTTGGGATTCTGAGTATGGGAATAGCTCTGTATGGTGATTCTGGAGTTGGGAGCGCGATCGGAAGTGAATTCGGATGTCCGGAGGTCAGTTTGAAGTCATTTGGCTAAAGATAGAAATTTAAAGGTTTTTGGGAAAACCGACCGGAAGTGGAAGTTTTGATATCGAGGTCAGAATACGATTCTGTAAGTTGGAGCAGGTCCGTAATGTTGAATATGACTTGTCCGCAAAATTTGAAGTCATTCTGAGTTATATAGGTCGGTTCGTCGCATTGTTATAGAAATCTAGAATTTGAAAGTCCTAAGTTATGAATTCAGGGGTTTTGGGATGTGATTTTGAGTTTTAGCAATGTTTTGAGTATTTTGTAGGCTCGAGCGAGTCTGTATTATGGTTTGGGACTTGGTAGTATATTAGGACAGAGGCTCGGGTGGGCCCAGGTGCCTCCCGGACATCACACGAGGCCAAAAACCAGCTAAAACAACTGCTGGTGCAGCTGTTGCTGGTGTGACCACAGGTGTGGTTGCCCAACCGCAGATGCGGGACCGCTCATGTGGTCCCAGACTCGCAGGTGCAAAAACCCAGGGGTCCCCCAACCTTCGCAGGTGCAGAACAATTTCCGCCGGAGAGGGTCCGCTAGTGCGGAAACCCCTCCGCAGGTGCGATCCCCAACCCCCTCGCCATTTTCTACAGGTACGATTCTTTTCTCGCCGGTGCGGGACCGCAGGTGCGGTCCCAGGGTCGCAGGTGCGGAAACCCCTGTAGGCAGGCAAATTTAAGTGGTTAAACACGGTTTTTCTTCATCCTTTCTCATCCAAAACTCCATTAAGAGCCTTCAAGCTTGAGCAACACCCTCCACGACTTATATAGTGCTAAGGTGAGTAATTCCTCTCTATTTTCCTAATTTTTACATGGAATTCAACTAGAATTAATTACTAAAACATCAAAAATCAAGGAGTTGGATAGTAAAAGTTAGGGTTATTAAGAATTTGATAAATCACTCAATGATTGCCATGCATTCCAATAAAAATTACGTAATCTTGATCCTTAGGCTACGAGTGAGCGGCCCCTTCAATAATTCTCGATATTCGGCATGCGGGCTCGGGGTTGAAATTGGGTAATTCTTCAAGAATGGTGAATTTTGAGTTAATAGGTTAATTCTTCTTCCTTGATCATGAGTTGATGTAATTATACTATATTTGGATAGTTGCGAGCCGTCGAGGGTAGATTTCGAAAATTCGGGTGCATCCTTGATCCGAGGGGTGGTTTCGTCACAAGGTGAGTCTCCTTACCAATCTTGTAAGGGGGAAATGTCCCTATAGGTTACTTATTGTTGTGTATTCATATGGTGGGGGCCACGTACGTACCGAGTGACGAGAGTCCGTACGAGGCGACTATATTGCTATGTCGGGTAGCCTTAGGATTCACAAGCATGCCTCTATGTGCCCTACTTGTACTTTGTATGTGTTATGAAATGTATAGTACTGTTGAAATGATATAGAAATGTAAGTCATTGTAATTTAAATCCCAGTCGATTATTCGTGGTATTGGCACAATCCTATTGAGTTCACTGTTGAGTTGGTACCCATATGTACTTATATATATATATATATGCACTTGTTATCGAGTCAGCACACGAGTCGCAGGTATTATGCACGGTCGTGGGTCAGCTTATTATTATCGAGTTAGCACATGAGTTGCAGGTATGATGCGCAGCCGTGGGTCAGCTTATTATTATCGAGTCAGCACACGAGTCACAAGTATGATACGTGGTCGTGGGTCAGCTTATTATTATCGAGTCAGCACACGAGTCGCAGGTACGATGCGCGATCGTGGGTTAGCTTATTATATTGAGTCAGCACGCGCGTCGCATGTATGATTTGCGTTTGTGGGTTAGCTTATGACCTCAGTCCTTATGACCACCCTTATGACTCCGGCCGATTGTCTTGTCCTGGTATGTGTATGATCACTTGAGTTCTGAGTCACTTACAATGGGATAGTCAGGTATTTGTTAAGAGGAGGATAAGATGCATTGGTGTTCATTTTTAGTTATCACCTGGATCACCTTATTTGATATGCACCTATTGTTTATTTCCTTACTCCTATGTACATAAAATTATTTGGTACTATCTTAAAGATATGGATTTGTCGGACATCTGAGGAAAAGGAAGTGGAAACTGTCATTTACTTTGATATTTGAGGAAAAAGGGAATGGGAGTGGGTATTTACGTATTTTTCAGAAATTACTCAGACTTCAGTGCTTTATATGTGTAATTCGCTACTTAATTGTCTTCACATGCCTACTGCTTTCATCATATTCTGTCATATTGCTATTATTGGACCTTAGTGAGTATCGAGTCGACCTCTCGTCACTACTTCTTCGAGATTGGGCTGGATACTCACTGGGTACATAGATGTATATGCACTCATGCTACACTTTCTATGCATTTTGTTGCACATGTACATTCATAGTACAATGATTGATCTGGAGACTTACTCGGGCTGCATTCATCCGGAGGTATTCCGCAGCTGACAGAGTCTCCGTCTTTCTATAGCTTTACATTGTACCTCTATTGCCTTTGTCCCATTTATTTGTCGGACGAGAGTTGTATAATTGTATAAATTCTTAGAAATTGCTCATGTACTTGTGTCACCGGGTTCTGGGGATGTGTTGGTATTTCTCTTGTTATAGTAATTTGAAACCCTCTCGTATTTGATTTATGAAAATTCAAATTATTTGGTTATGAAGTGTAAGAAGGGCATGATTTCGAAAATGTTAAGCAGGAAGGTATTTCAATTGATTAAGGGGTTGGCTTGCCTAACAGTAGTGTCCGGTTCCATCACAACCCATAGGTTTTGGGTCGTGACACAAGTGATCCCAGAAAAATCAAAGTAATTCAAATATGGCCGATTCCTACCACTCTCAAACAGTTGAGAGGATTTCTAGGTCTATCTGGGTATTATCGTAAATTCATCAAAGGGTATGGGATGATAAGCAGGCCATTGACTGAGTTACTCATAAAGGATGGATTTTTGTGGTCTCTTGTAGCTAAGTAGGCTTTTTGTGCTCTGAAGGCAGCTCTAACTTCTGCTCCTGTATTGGCATTACCAAACTATGATATTCCCTTTATAGTGGAAACTAATGCTAGTGGTACTGGAATTGGGGTTGTTCTTATGCAAGCTGATCATCCCATTGCATTCATTAGCAAAGGTCTAGCTCCCAGACATATGGCTTTATTTGTCTATGAAAGGGAATTGTTGGCTCTTGTTTTTGCAGGAACTAAATGGCCTCACTATTTGCTAGGAAGCACTTCATTGTTAAGACTAATAATAAGGCATTAATGTATTTGTTAGAACAAAAGTTGCATACAGACTCACAAATAAGGTGGTTTGGCCAAGCTATTACCATTTGACTTGAGATAAAATACAAGAAGGATAAGGAAAATATTGTTGCTGACTCTTTATCCAGAATCCAAGGAGTAGAGTTGATGGCTATCATGGTATCCTCAGTAAAAGATTATTTATATGAGGATATTCAAGCTAGTTGGACTGCAGATTCTGAATTGCAAGCTCTTATTCCTTCATTATAACAGAAGCCACATAAGCACTACTCTTGAGCGAATGAGCATATGATAAGAAAAAGGGAAGTTAGTTGTGGCAACAATGTGGACTTAAGGACCAAGATAATTTATTTTTGGCATGCCACTTCAACAGGAGGTCACTCAGGGATTGATGCAACTACCAATAAAATCCTCAAATACTTCTATTGGAAGGGAATCAGAACTGACACCACTGATTTTATCCATAAATATGATGTCTCCTAGCGGAACATATATGACACAGCTGCCTCACCTGGCCTCCTTCAGCCTCTCTACCTATTCCTGCTCTACCTTAGATTGATATCAACATGGATTTCATATAAGGCTTGCCCAAGACTAGAGGTAAAACAATTATTTATGTCTTTGTGGGTAGGTTAACTAAATATGGACATTTCATTGCCTTGGATCATCCCTATACTGCTTAATATCTTGTCCCTATCTTTCTCGATCATATTTTTAAACTTCATGTATTTCCTGCTACTATCACTAGTGACAGGGATCCCATCTTCATCAGTTCTTTTTAGTAAGAGTTCCTCACTGCTCAAGGTGTCACTCTACATACTTTTATTGCATACCATCCTTAATGGATGGTCAAACTGAGGTCCTAAATCGTTGCTTGGAAACTTACCTAAGGTGTTTTTGCACTGATGCACCTTCTGACTGGGTGCACTACCTTTCTCCGGCTGAATGGGGGTACAACTCTAGCCATCACTTTTCCATTCACACTTCTTCATTTGAATTGTTATATGGGTTTCCTCCTTCTTCGCATCTACCTTATTTACCTAGGGATTCTGACACCATTTTTATTGAAGAATTACTGCTATCACGCGAGTTTAAGATTCACTTAGCCAAGTTCCACCGTCTCGCGCACAACAAATGATGCAAGCACAAGCTAATGCTCATAGGACTGACAAGAGTTTCAAGGTTGGTGACTAGGTATTTGTCAAACTTCATCCCTATAGACAGTCTACTATCTCAGTCTTTCCTTATAACAAGTTTACTTCACGTTACTTTGGATGTTATCCAATTGTGAGAAGAGTTGGTGTTGTTGCTTACAAACTCCTACTACCTCCAGAGGTCCTGATCCACCCACATTCCACGTCTCTCAGCTTAAGTTCTGTTACACCCCATGTTTTGTACGTGAAAGTACACCATAAGTAAATTGATGAAAGCTCGGAAATAAGATGTTATATTCTGCATTTTCGTACATTAAAGTTTTGTCGTAAGCTAATTACGTAAGTTCGGGAATCAAATTATTTTGAAATTATAAGCATTATGCTATTTCAAACAAGTGATGAGTAAATTCCTGAAGGTGAGAGGATAAGAAAATCAAAGAAAATGAATTTTCGTCAAAGTTTGACATGTTGGGGTAAAATACGGCCCGAGCTAAAATACCCGGTATTTATGGACTAGTTCCATACAAGGTACCACATGACCATGATAGTATGATATATAATGTATGATAAAAGTGGGTAGTAATTTAAGTAATTTGAGATAATCTTTAATTATGTGAATTATTGGATAATGGGGGAATTAGCAAGTTAGTTAATAATTAGTGTCACAACTCCTTTTTCCCGAAGGGGGAATATGCGAGTTTTTCCAATTTAAGTGATATTATTCGGATTAGGATTATTTAATTAATTTAAGAGTCTCCACTCGGAATTATTTATTTACGGTGTTCCGAGTTACCATTTATTTTTAAAATCCTAAATTGGAAATTTTGACTCCGTTCAAAAGTCTGCGAAACCAGAAGACTGGGTAAGGAATTCTGTTAACCCAGGAGAAGGTTTTAGATATTCTCGAGTTTCGTGATTTTAGAACGGTCGATTTAGTGGTTTATAATTGGCTTACTTTATCTAATTACTCATTTTAGGACCTACGTTTGTTTTACCTTTACCGCTTCTAATTACTCGATTATTCGTATTTAAAAGGATTATCTTAAGACGAGTTACGCGTATGTATATTCGTTTAGTTTGGTGTGTCAAAATAATGTCACGCGTACGTGTACACAATTCACGACATTTAGTTTATTTAAGAAAAAATTAGTCAAAGTCATGCGAACGCGTACCTTGGATTTATTTGAAAAATCGGGATCACGTCACGCGAACATGTACGCAATCAAGACAGTAGTTTACAAATCGTGCCTAAAAGAATTTCTACGAGTGTTTGATTAAGGAGTTTTATTTTACTAAGAATGTTTAACCATGGTCATGCGAACATGTTCCTCGGCTTGTTTTTGACATCACAACTATGTCACGCGTACATGTACATAATTGTAATAGTTAATTCGATTAGCAGCACGTAAAGTTATTCTTATGTCTCTAAGCTAAATACCCTATGTCATGTGGCCAAGTGTAAAGGTCCAATACTATGTGATATGCTTGTTTATATCAAATGGGGCAACTTATATATGAACTGCCAAACATGCCCAGATTTCAATGTTTGGGGCCTGAAAAGGACTGAGTCCAAATGAACTCTAGCCCAAGACATATATTATTAGTTATTGGGTCTCGCTAATGAATTCAATTTGAAAAGAATTTGGACCTGCTTGAGTCTAGTTGATTCTGGCCCAATGCATATTTTAAGACGGCTAAATGAATTCAGTCCGAAAACGATTTGGGCCTAGTGATAATGGAGTCAAAATAACTCTGGCCCAATACAATATTATTAAGAATTTACTCAATTAAGCACATTTAATTAAGGGAGACTTCGGCCTAATAATGAGTCCAAAAGACTCTGGACCAATATTAATTAGTGGACAAATAAATGGAATTACTTAAAAAATGATTTGGGCCTGATGAAAATGAGTCCAAGTGACTCTGGCCCTATGCATACTTGTGTGAATGAGTTTGAGATTAAAATCTGTAATAACAATTGTAAAATTTTACCTATATTTTGTTTATCTTTTAAAGCAGAAGTGAAAAGGGGTTTTGGGATACGAATAAGCAAAATCGAAATTTTGGTTAAATTTGGATAATTTTCCTACTGATTGCCTAAGTCTTTTATTTCTTATTAACTTATAATAAGTGATAAGTTTAAAACTCATTTGCATTTGAGAATTTAAAGTTATTGTTTCTAATAAAATTGTTTGCTTAATTTAATAACTGAAACCTAAGATACAGTTCCATGGACCCAATTGGTTTGGGCCTGAAACTGTATTAGGGCCTGCTACTCAGTTGGCCCATAAAAGCCCGGTTTTCATGACCAAAATTAATAGAATTTGAATTACTATATTTAATTGTTTAAAACAGTATAGTAAAAAGACTAATTTATTAAACTAATTCATCGTAAGACAGAATATATAAAGCCTTAATAAAATAGAATTGGTTTCTACTACGTATATGTTTTCATGAATATATGAAGCTTTAAACAGATCTTTGCACTTTTCCAGAATATTTTAATATAAATCTAATATAACTTGAACTTCCTAAACAGTGTAAATAATTACTCGTACATGAATTCATACATAACTCCCAACCAAACAACCTTAGCCAACATGATTTGTGCAATATTCAAACAAAAGCAGATTTAATAAACAACAAATCAGAATTATTATAAAACAAAAAAATTAACTTTACATTTGTCAAGAGAGTACCTTGATAGAAACTAACAAACAAATAAAATAAAATAAGTCTCTGGAACTCGACTAAGGCAGCAACAATAAAACCTAGTAGAATAGGAAAGACCAGTCAGATTTCTTAAAATAGGAAAGGCGTGTTTTGTTTCTAAAAGATCAAGGTTGATTTTCCAGAATTTTTTTTTGAGAATGAAGGGGAAAAAAATCTTAAGGAAGTGTAGAAATTTTTTTGTGTTTTTGTATGTAAGTGTATTCAAAATGTGTATGAGTATTTGAATTTGTATCAATCTATGAGTCTGTCTATATGTGTGTAGCTATTTCAGTGTGTATCTTCAGATGTTTTATAATGAAAAAGGAGGAGTGTATATATAGAGTGTCATGACCCAAATCCTAATCCATGTCGCGATGGCGCCCAACACTGTTGTCAAGCAAGCTGACCCTAATTATCTAGTGAGTCCAGTTTGTTTTCTATTAAATGCTTTTCTTATCTCAAAATAATTTAGCCACAAAGCATGGAATATAACACATAGCAAGGCAATTAAGTTACGAAGACCAAAAATCAGCTTTAATCAATTACATCACCAAAAGAATAGTCTACCAAATGAGCGTGCCAGGAACTAGTGTCACAAGTCTACAAACATCTAGTACAGTAGAATCAAAAGAATATAAGAACTATCCTACTGTCTAATAAGAGATAGACAAAATAGCAAAAGAGAGACTCCAGAGTGGTGCTGAATGACATCAAGAGAAGCAGCTCACCGTGAAGTCTCGAACCACGTGAAATCAGGGACGAACTCCGGATTGGTAACCAGATACACCTGCCTCAGAACCTGTATAATAAAGTAGAGAAGCGTAGCATGAGTACATAAACAATATGTACCCATAAAGTATCCAGTCTAATCTCTAAGAAGTAGTGACGAGAGGTCGACTTGACGCTCACTAGGTCCAGTCAGTATATTTAGATGTATAATTCAACATGAATAACAAGTACACATGAATAGTAAAACAATGAATGTCGAGCATACTCACAAAACCTATTTACGTGTCGAAACTCCAACATACAATTACAATTTGTCTTCCAAGACATATAACAGTTTAAAAACTTATGAATTATATCAAGCAGGTAGCATGCACAATAATGTATCAAGGAGTACGGTCTGAGCCAACATAAAAATAAATGTGCACTGCCGAAGGGTCGAACGACACGAACCATAGATGCATCTATTAACCTGTCGTGGCGTACGACCCGCTCCCATGATAGTAGTGGAAAGAATTACTCTGCTCACGGAATATAAATTTGCGCGGTAACACATAAACACAACATTTTTCTTTAAATCCTTTTCCAAAATAACAATTCGTTTGAAAACATTAAGTTCTAGGATTTCGTGAAGACAAGCTTTCATACAAGGAAATTATAAGGCATATAATTCAATTAGTGGAAATCACAAGGCATGGAGTGAACCTAACTACCCGGACATAACAGGAATAATCACTACGCACGGACTCTCGTCACCTCGTACGTATATAGTCCCCACAAATAATGACATGTAGTTAATTACTTCACCTATGGGGACAATTCCCTCTTACAAAGTTAGAAAGGGGACTTACCTCGTTTCAAGCCTACTTCCCGAGTCAAAAATGCGTCCAAATATCCAAATTCGTCGCCCAAGTATCCGAAACTAGCCAAACATTATATAAATAAATCATTTATGCTCAAAAGTCCAAAATTCCCCTATTTACGTAATTATCTCAACCTAGTTTGCAAAATCCTAAATTGTACCCCTGGGCCCACATGTTCTGATTCCGGAAATTGTCAAGGGAAATAGTTATCCATAACCTAATGATCAATATTATATAGTTTTTGCATGATTCCATAACAAATTTCTTGTTTAAAACCTATTTTTCTCAAAACACTAAGTTTTTACTCTAAAACATGATTTCCCACAATTTTTGGTGTGTTAATCTACCAAAACTCAAGTATAAATATCACTTTCAAGTAGGAATTAACTTACCTCACGATGCTAGGTCGAATCTCCCTTTTGAAAGCTCCCTAAATCGCTCAAAGATGAAGAAAATGGCCTAAAATGTCTAAATCCCGCACTTAAAACAACTTCACTGCCTCCAAGACTTTTGTACCTGCGGCTCGAGGACCGCACCTGCGGTCTCGCATCTGCGAGCTAGTGCCCGCACCTACGGAAGAGGAGAAAATGGCCAGGCATCTCTCCTGCGACACAGAGTCCACATCTGCGTCTCCGCTTCTGCGGGAATAGGCCCGCATCTGCGGAAAATGGGCAGCCCTTATACGGCTGCACATGCGAGGCTTCGACCGCACCTGCGGAGTCGCACCTGCGGCTGATCCTTTGCAGGTGCGCTCGCACCAGATCTGGTGCACCAGCAGCTCTTTTTGAGCTTGGTTTGCCTCGTGCGATGTCTGAATGGCATCCGGACCCACCCGAGGCCCCGTCCAAATATACTAACAAGTTTTAAATCATAATACAGACTCGCTCGAGCCTTCAAAACTTCTGAAACAACACTAAATCCAAGAATCATACCTCACAATATATGAAATCCAACTTAATAACTTTAAGTTCTTGAATTCGCTTTCAACATGTCGAAACATACCTATACTACTCGGAATGACACCAAATTGTTGCGAGCAAGTTATAAATGACGTGATGGAACTTTCCCCGATCTCGGAATACCGTTCGGACCTCGATAACACAAAAACACGCTCCAAACCTCAATTTTTGACTTAAGGAATCATATTTCACTATTTGGCGCCGAAACGCTCCCAGGTCATCAGAAACCCGTTCCGAACATACGCCTAAGTCCAAAATCATCATATGAACCTATTGGAACTTTCAAACCTCGATTCCGGGGTCGTTTACTAAAAAATGTTGATCGAAGTCAAACTTGGACTTTAAGGCCAACCTTAAGGAACTAAGTGTTCCTATACCACCCCAAACTCCTCTAAATCCCAAACCAACCATCCCCGCAAGTTATAAATCAGTAAAAGCAAATACGGGAAGTCTCATTTAGGGGCACGAGGTTCTAGAATACCAAATGACCGGTCGGTTCGTTACATTCTCCACCTCTTAAACGAATGTTCGTCCTCGAAAGGGTATATCATACCTGGAGTGCCGAATAAGTGTGGATATCTGCTCCGCATGTCCTCCTCAGACTCCCAAGTCGCCTCCTCGACTGGTTGGCCCCTCCACTGGACCTTTACGGCGGAAACCCTCTTGGACCTTAACTGGCGATCCTACCTGTCGATGATAGCAACTGGCTCCTCCTCATAACCCAATCTCTCATCTAGCTGAATGGTGCTGAAGTCTATCACGTGAGAGAAGTTGGCGTGGTACCTCCGGATCATGGACACATGAAAGACCAGATGAACTCCCGATAAACTGGGAGGTAAATCGAGCTCATAAGCAACCTCCCCAACTCGCCTCAACGCCTCAAATGGACTTATAAATCTTGGGCTCAGCTTGCCTTTCTTTCCAAACCTCATAATACCCTTCATCGGTGAGACTTTTAACAGGACCTTCTCGCCAACCATAAATGATACATCACGCGCCTTCTGATCCGCGTAACTCTTCTGTCTAAACTGTGCTGTGCGAAGCCTCTCCTTGATCAACTTTACTTTCTCCAAGGAATCCTTCACCAGGTCAGTTCCATATAACTTAGCCTCGCCAGGCTCAAACCACCCGATGGGAGAATGACATCGCCGACCATACAAGGCCTTAAATGGAGCCATCTCAATGATGGACTGATAATTGTTATTATAAGCAAACTCGGCCAAAGCGAGAACTGGTCCCACTGTCCTCCAAAGTCAATCACACATGCTTTGAGCATGTCCTCCAATATCTGAATTGTCCGCTCCGACTGCCCGTCGGTCTGAGGATGGAATGCTGTGTTAAGCTCTACCTGGGTGCCTAACTCACTCTATACTTCTCTCCAGAAGTGCGAGGTGAACTGAGGACCTCGATCTGATATAATGGACACAGGCACACCATGCAACCGAACTATCTCCCGAATGTAGATCTGGGCCAACCTCTCTGAAGTAGAAGTAGTAGCTACTGGAAGTAAATGTGCAGACTTGTTCAACCTTTCGACAATAACCCAAACCGCATCAACCTTCCACAAGGTACGAGGCAACCCAACTACGAAGTCCATAGTGATGCGCTCCCATTTCCACTCAGGTATAGGCATCCGCTGAAGTATGCCTCCTGGCCTCTGGTGCTCATAATTAACCTACTGGAAATTTAGACATCTAGACACATACTCCACTATGTCCTTCTTCATCTGCCTCCACCAGTAATGCTGCTTCAGGTCACGATACATCTTCGTAGCACCATGATGAATAGAATACCTAGAACTATGGGCCTCCTCTGGAATCCTCTCCCTAAGGACGTCAACATTAGGGACAGATAAGCGACCCTGAAGTCTCAGAACACCATCCTCGCCAATAGAAACCTCCTTGGCACCACCCTGTAACATTGTCTCCCGGAGAACTGCCAAGTGTGGATCATCAAACTGCCGAGCCTTGATCTCCCCCAATAATGAAGATTGAGAAACAACACGTGCAAGAACTCGACTGGGCTCTGAAAGGTCCAACCTCACCAGGCGATTAGCCAAGGACTAAATGTCCAAAGCTAAAGGTGTCTCCTCTGTTGAAATGAAAGCCAAGCTACCCATACTCTTCGCCTTCCTGTTTAAGGCATCTGCAACCACATTCGCCTTGCCCGGATGATAAAGAATAGTAATGTCATAATCTTTCATCTTTTCAAGCCATCTACGCTGCCTCAAATTAAGATCCCTCTGCTTGAACAAGTTCTGCAAACTGCGGTGGTATGTATAAACCTCACAAGGCACCCCATACAAGTAGTGCCTCCAAATCTTAAGAGCATGAACAATTGTTGCTAACTCCAAATCGTGCACATGATAATTCTTTTCATGAACCTTCAGCTGACTCGAAGCATATGCAATAACTATCGCCTTCTGCATTAATACACATCTAAAACCAACGCGTGAAGCGTCAAAATAACTATATACATCCCCGAACCGGAAGGCAACACTAGAATTTGTGTTGTGGTCAAGGCTCTCTTGAGCTTCTGGAAACTCGCCTCACACTCATTGGACTATCAGAATGGGGCACCCTTCTAGGTCAATCTAGTAAGAGGAGATGCAATGGACGAAAAACCCTCCACAAACCGGTGATAATAACCTGCCAGTCCCAAGAAGCTCCTGATCTCTGTCGTTGAAGTAGGGCGTGGCAAACTCTGAACTGCCTCAATATTCCTAGGATCCACCTTGATACCCTCTACGGATACCACGTGTCCCAAGAATGCCACAGAATCTAACCAGAGCTAACACTTAGAGAACTTAGCGTACAACTTTTGTTCTCGCAAAGTCTGGAGCACCGCTCTCAAATGGTGCTCGTGCTCCCCCAGGTTGCGTGAGTAAATCAAAATGTCATCAGTGAAGACAATAACAAAAGAATCAATATAAGGCCTGGACACCCTGTTCATCAAATCCATAATTGATGCGGGGGCATTAGTCAAGGCAAAGGACATCACCGGGAACTCGTAATGACCATATCTCGTACGGAAGGCAGTCTTCGGAACATCTGAGTCTTGAATCTTCAGCTGATGGTACCCTGATCTCATGTCAATCTTAGAAAACACCTGAGCATCCTGCAACTGGTCAAACAAATCATCGATACGCGTTAACGGGTACTTGTTCTTGATAGTGACTTTGTTCAACTGGCGGTAGTTAATACACATACACATAGTCCCATCCTTCTTCTTCACAAACAACACTATAGCACCCTAAGGCAATACACTCGGTATGATAAAACCCTTAGCTAACAACTCCTCAAGTTGTTCTTTCAATTCCTTTAATTCCTTTGGAGCCATACGGTATGGGGGAATAGATATAGGTTGGGTGCCTGGAGCTAAGTCAATGCAAAAATCAATGTCACGATCCGGTGGCATGCTTGGAAGGTCTGAAGGAAATACATCAGTAAACTCTCAAACTACTGGCACTGAATCAATTGTCGGAGACTCGGCGGTGGTGTCCCGCACATAAGAAAGATAAACCAAACACCCCTTCTCGACCATACGTCGAGCCTTCAGGAAAGAAATAACCCGACTGGATGTACTGACTGAGGAACCTCTCCACTCCAATCTCGGCAACTCAGTCATGACAAGAGTAACCGTCTTGGCATGGAAATCTAGGACAACGTGATAAGGGTATAACCAATCCATGCCTAGGATGACCTCAAAATCAGTCATATCAAGTAACAAGACGTCCGCTCTGGTCTCGAACCCGCAAAATGTAACCACACATGACCGATAAATCCGATCCACAACCATACAATCGCCCACATGAGTGGACACATAAACATGAGTACTCAAGGACTCATGAGGAATATCCAGGAAATGAGCAAACAAGGCTGATACATATGAATAAGTGGATCCTGGATCAAATAATACCGAAACATCCCTACCGCATACTGAAATAATACATGTGATCACGGCATCTGAGGCCACTGCATCTGGTCTGGTCGGGAAAGCATAGAATCTAGCTGGAGCACCGGATGACTGACCTCCACCTGAATGGACAGGAGCTGACTGGGCTCCCCCTGCCTGGCCTTCACCTCTAGGGCGACCCCTACCAGCCTGTCCTCCACCTCTAGGTGGCCGGGCCGCCGGTGCTGAAACCATAGGTTGTGACTCTGCTGCACTACCTTGACCCAAAGCCTGGGAAAAAACCTCTTCATATGATCTGGATCCCCACACTCAGAGCAATATCTCAACACCATAGCCTATTGCCCTGAAGAAGAACCCTGAATAGCTGGAGGGCGGTATGAATTCTCTGCATATCACTGAAATAAGAGATAGGAGGTCCCTGATGAACAGAATACCCATTGGAGGAACCTGAATGGCTGGTGGGCGATAAGAACTCTCTGGCATCGCGCTGAAATAAGGCCTCACCGGAGCACCTCGAGGAGGTGGTGGGGGTGCTGAATATGGAGGCCTACTAGGCTGGCCCCTGCCGAACTGACCTCTGACCCTAGCTGGAGCACCTCTGAAATCTCCAGAAAACTGAGCTCTCTTATCCTGCTGTCCCTGCTCTCTGCTCCTCGATCGATAACCCTCAATACTACGAGCAATCTATACTACAAGCTGATAAGGAGTCCCCATCTCCACCTCTCAGGCCATGTTGCCTTAATACCTGAGTGCAACCCAGCTACAAATCCCCGCTCTCTCTCTGCGTCAGTAGGAAGTATCATAAGTGCATGATGAGACAACTCAGAAAACCTAGCCTCGTAGTCGGTCACTGACATCTGACCCTACTCTAGCTGCTCAAACTACACTGCGGCTCTTCCCTCTCAGAGGGTGGAATATACCTGTCCAGGAATAGCTGAGTGAACTGCTCCCAAGTGATAGGAGGAGAATCCGTTGGTCTGCCAAGAACATAAGACTTCCACCATCTACGGGCCCTGCCCTCTAGCTGGAAAGTAGTGAAGTCTACTCTATGGGACTCCAGTATCCTCATGTTGTGCAGTCTGTCCCGGCACCTGTCAATAAAATCCTGAGCATCCTCATGAAGCTCGCCTCCGAAGACAAGAAGGTGCAGTCTGGTCCATCTATCTAATAGCTTCTGCGGATTGCCGTCCACAGCTGGTCTGGGCTCAGGTGTTGTTGCTATTACTAGCTGAACCCCACCCGCGGGCAGTGTACCCGGGGTCTGATAAGCTGCAGCTGCATGTCTTGCCGCTTGGGCAGTTGAGGTATGTGCTCCCCCTACTGCCTGGGATGTGGCCGGGTCCGCTGGAAATAAACCAGCCTGAGTCATAGTATCCATGAACCGCATTATACAACCCATAACCTCCTAAAATCCCGGCGCCATCATGAAGTCCAACGGGGCAGGATCTGCTGCGGGCGCCTTGCGCTGCTCCTCAGTGATAGGCTCCTTTGATGGATCTACTGGCGATGCAACTGGGGCAGCTCTGGGACGCCCTTGTCCCCTACCTCGGGTCGGTTCCCTCCCCTGACCTCTGCCACGGACTCTGACAGCGGGGTTAGAGGCCCCTCTCGGGTGTGGAATATCGGTTGTGCGTGTCCTCACCATTTGTGAGAGAATAGAAGAGTGAGATTAGCATACTATCAACTGCACGATAGAAGATGAATAAAGAGAGATTTCCTAGCACCTTATAGCCTCCCGGAGATAAATACGGACGTCTCCGTACCGATCCGCAAGACTCTATTAGGTTTGCCTATAACTTGTGAGGCCTACATGAATCTATGGCTCTGATACCATGTTGTCATGACCCAAATCCTAATCCAGGTCGCGATGGCGCTCAACACCGTTGTCAGGTCAATTATCTAGTGAGTCCAGTTTGTTTTCTATTAAATGCTTTTCTTATCTCAAAATAATTTAGCCACAAAGCATGGAATATAACACATAGCAGGGCAATTAAGTTATGAAGACCAAAAATCAGCTTTAATCAATTGCATCACCAAAAGAATAGTCTACCAAATGTGCGTGCCAGGAACTAGTGTCGCAAGTCTACATGCATCTAGTAGAGTAGAACCAAAAGAATATAAGAACTATCCTACTGTCTAAGAAGAGATAGACATAATAGCAAAAGAGAGACTCCAGAGTGTTGCAGAACGACATCAAGAGAAGCAGCTCACCGTGAAGTCTTGAACCATGTGAAATCAGGGACGACCCCAGACTGGTAACCAAATGCACCTGCTTCAAATTATAACAATTAAGTACATAAGTGTAGCATGAGTACATAAACAATATGTACCCAGTAAGTATCCAGTCTAATATCGAAGAAGTAGTGACGAGAGGTCGACTTGACGCTCACTAGGTCCATTCAGTATATTTAGATGTATAATTCAACATGAATAACAAGTACACATGAGTAGTAAAACAATGAATGTCGAGCATACTCACAAAACCTATTTACGGATCGAAACTCCAACATAGAATTACAATTTGTCTTCCAAGACATATAACAGTTTTAAAAGTTATGAATTATATCAAGCAGGTAGCATTCGCAATAATGTGTCAAGGAGTACGGTCTAAGCTAACATAAAAATAAATATACACTGCCGAAGGGTCGAACGACATGAACCATAGATGCATCTATTAACCTGTCGTGGCGTACAAACCGCTCCCATGAGAGTAGTGGAAAGAATCACTCCGCTCGCGGAATATAAATTTGCGATGCGGTAACACATAAACAAAATATTTTTCTTTAAATCCTTTTCCAAAATAACAATTTGTTTGAAAACATTAAGTTATAGGATTTCTTGAAGACAAGCTTTCGTACAAGGAAATTATAAGGCGTATAATTCAATTAACGGAAATCACAAGGCATGGAGTGAACCTAACTACCCGGACATAACAAGAATCGTCACTACGCAAGGACTCTCGTCACCTCGTACGTACGTAGTCCCCACAAATAATGACACATAGTTAATTACTTTACCTATGGGGACAATTCCCTCTTACAAGGTTAGAAAGGAGACTTACCTCATTTCAAGCCTACTTCCCGGGTCAAGAATGCGCCCAAATCTCCAAATTCATCGCCCAAGGACCCGAAACTAGCCAAACATTATATAAATAAATCAATCTATGCTCAAAAGTCCAAAATTCCCCTATTTAAGTAATTATCTCAACCTAGTTTGCAAAATCCTAAAATGTACCCCCGGGCCCACATGCTCGGATTCCGGAAATTGTCAAGGGAAATAGTTACCCATAACCTAAGGATCAATATTATATAGTTTTTGCATGATTCCATAATAAATTTCTTGTTTAAAACTTATTTTTCTCAAAACCCTAAGTTTTTACTCTAAACCATGATTTCCCACAATTTTTGGTGTGTTAATCTAGCCAAAACTCAAGTATAAATCTCACTTTCAAGTAGGAATTAACTTACCTCACGATGCTAGGTCGAATCTCCCTTTTGAAAGCTCCCCAAATCGCCCAAAGATGAAGAAAATGGCCTAAAATGTCTAAATCCCACACTTAAAACAACTTCACTGCCTCCAGGACTTTCGCACCTGCGGCTCGAGGACCGCACCTGCAGTCTTGCATCTGCGAGCTAGTGCCCGCACCTGTGGAAGAGGAGAAAATGGCCAGGAATCGCTCCTGCTGAACGGAGCCCGCATTTGCGTCTCCGCTTCTGCGGGAATAGGCCCACATCTGCAGTAAATGGGCAGCCCCTCTACGGCCTCACCGCGAGGCTTCGACCGCACCTGCGGCTGATCCTTCGTAGGTTCGATCCCACCAGATCTGGTGCACCTAAAGCTCTTTTTGAGCTTTGTTTGCCTCGAGCGATGTCCGAATGGCATTTGGGCCTACCCGAGGCCCCGTCCAAATATACCAACAAGTTCTAAATCATAATACGGACTCGCTCGAGCCTTCGGAACATCCGAAACAACACTAAATCCAAGAATCATACCTCAAAACCTACTAAATCCAACTTAAGAACTTTAAGTTCTTGAATTCGCTTTCAACATGCGGAAACACACCTATACTACTCGGAATGACACTAAATTTTTGCGAGCAAGTCATAAATGACATGAAGGAACTTTCCCCGGTCTCGGAATTCCGTTCGGACCTCGATAAAACAAAAACACGCTCCAAACCTCAATTTTTGGACTTAAGGAATCATATTTCACTATTTGGCGCTGAAATGCTCCCGGGTCATCAGAAACCCATTCTGAACATACGCCTAAGTCCGAAATCATCATACAAACCTACTAGAACTTTCAAACCTAAATTACGGGGTCGTTTACTAAAAAATATTGACTGAAGTCAAACTTGGCCTTTAAGGCCAACCTTAAGGAACTAAATGTTCCTATACCACCCCAAACTCCTCCAAATCCCGAACCAACCATCCCCAGAAGTTATAAATCAGTAAAAGCAAATACGGGAAGTCTCATTTAAGGGCACGAGGTTCTAGAACACCAAACAACCATTCGGGTCGTTACATAGAGTGAGTGGGTGAAAAGGGTTAAGAATTAGTGTACAAAAGAATGTGCCAGAATTCCCTAAAAATTCAGGAAAAGAAATCTTTCTTAACAGAAATGGACAACTGTCCAATTTCCAGTACCTTCCTTATCTCAGAAAATGGAATTGTCTAATTTCTGGATATTTTTGGATCTTATCCTTATTTTCCTACTCAGCATTGGGACAGTTGTCCCTTATTCTAGAAGTTTCTAGTGTTTTCTGAAAACTTTTAGAATTAAAACTTTTAGAACCAGATTGGTTCTGGGCCTGAGTCAGGTGACTCTTGGCCTAAGGACTTGGGCTCTTAAGCTTTTTAACAAAGCTACGGGTCTGTCTATTCAGACATGCCCAATTGATGAGCCAAATGGAACATGCCAACTTAGTGAGGCCCAACTCTTAGATAACAACTAAATAAAATAGCAACAATAAACAACAATTAATTTAAACAAAATAAACCAAACAAAACAGTAATACTACTAAAAAAATAAATGCAAAACTAATAAAGATAAAACATATAATGATACTAAAAAAAAATAGAAAGCAAGAGAGGAAAAATAAAATTAATCTAGCACTGTTTTTACTTTATCTTAATTAAGTCTTGTTTGATTAATTAATTAATTAAAATAAAATAATGAACAACAATTAAATAAGAACAGTAGAAACAATAAAACATGCAATAAAAGAAAAATTAAGGAAGAAAAAAACAAGAACATAAAATAAAAAGATCTAGCCGTGAAAAAAACCAAGTGCCAAGACTCCCATCTGGGATCTGAGATCCTTGATGAGAGATCTTGACAGGAGGATTTTTGAACGGACAAGGTGGATTTTAGGGTTTCGGAGACCCTGGATCTAAGATCTAGGGTTTTTGGGGATTTGGTTGGTAGGGTGAGGTTCAGGGAGGTGAGGAGAGTGTATGGTATGATTTTGAGGGGTTTTAGAGGTCTACCGCCGCTGTAGGCGATTTCCGGCGGCGGGGTTAAGGCGGCGTTAGGGTTTCAATCATTTTTAGCTGTAAGATTTATTGGTTGTTTATGGGGTTTTTGGGGTGAGGATATTTGAGATGAGGTTTAGGAGAAGTAGGAGAGAGAATGGGGTTTATTTGGGGTGATTTTAAGTTTCGTCGCTGCCTTAGGTGATTTTCGGCGGCAGCGTGAGAGGAGGATATTATGGAGGCTAGGGTTTGGTGGTGGTTTAGGGCGGAGATGCGGCTAGAGGGAAAGAGAGGTGAGAGAGGGTATGGTTTTAAATGGGGAGAGGGGACTGAGTGAAGGTTAGGACACTTAAATACTTAGGGGGAAGGGAGATTCGGGCCGTTAGATCTATTGAAGATCAACGACCTGGATTGTTTGGCCTCTAAACGTCGTCGTTTAAATGAGTGGCGGGTTGGACCGGTTTAGGGGATATTGGGCTGGGTATTTTTGAATTGAATTTGGGATCGGGCTGGTTTTAAAGATTTAGCCAGTCCAGTTTTAGGCCAATTAAATCCCTCTTGCTTAATTAATTTTAAACCTAACTAATTTTAATTAAATCCTAAATTAAACACTAAATTATATTAAATTATAAAATTACACTAATTATCTATTTGTATTATTTACACAATTATCCAATCTTAAGTTTTAAAAAAGAAAAATTACTAGTTTTAATCACTGAAACTAAAAATGTCAAAAATAAATAAATACAATTTTTATGATTTTCTTTTAATGATGTAAATAAATTATGTAATTATGTATTTAAATTAAATTTAAAAACTAATAAAATAAGATGATGAAGGTTTAGATTTTTTTTTTTCATGACTTCAAAATGAAAAAATGCAACTAAAAATGCAAATAATTAACAAAAATCCTAAAAATAAATAGGACTAATGTATCTATTGATTTTGTAGGCGTATTTTTTTAGGGTAATAATTACATGCTCACAGCTGCCCCTCTTTGCTCGCAAACACGAAGAGTTTTCGGGCAAAGACAAAGTGAGCAGTCACGAATAAATTTTACCCGTTTTGATACTCCATGGAAAGCATTTTGAAAAAGTTTGACCAAACCTTGATTCAAAGGTTGCCTACATATCTTTGGCTATAAAGGAATCAGGTCAGTGTAGTTCTGGAAGTTTTGATAGTTGGGACTACCGGAAAACTATGATTTCATTGTTGTTGCTGCTGTTACTACTGCTGAACTCCTTATTACACCAAAGTCAAAATGAAGAAATCTAACTAAGCCTATCAGATACGAGTTACAAGATTCCTATCTGTAAATTTTGTGAAGCTTGGTCTTGAGTCTTGGCTGGTTATTTATAGAGACTCTGATCTGGATCTTGATTCTTGTTAGCTGCAGGTGCTGGTTCAATCTTCTTCATCTTTTTTGGATCAAGATGGGACATGCAAAAATTGGGACTTCAATCTCGTCTTGAGCAGTCTATATCTTATCCGCTTATGTATTTTGGGTTTAACTTCTTCTTTTTTTCTTCTTTTAATTTATTTTGGATAGAAAGTTCTTATTTTGGTCGTCTCGAACCCAGTACTTTAAGGTATAACCTGCTCAGGAATCAAAACAAATGAACGAAATTTTCTGCCCTAGTTTTCACTAGGAAAATTTCGTGAGTTATATAACAAAATTTTGTACTACTTCATTATTGAAAGCGATAAAAGGCGGGAATAGTGTACCTAGAGTAAATGTAGACTAGGGGTGGAGTCACTATGTCTAAAAGTGAAAACAACTAGGGAGTGGAGATCCTATATTAGGAATATGACCGGGTTATGCTGGTATCCACTAGGGAGTGGGACCCTACGTTGGAAAGTCAGCAGGTTATGCTGGCATCCACTAGGGAGTGAGACCCTATGTTGCAAAGTCATCAGGTTATGCTGGCTTCAACTAGGGAGTGAGACTCTATGTTGAAAAGTCATCAGATTATGCTGGCATCAACTAGGGAGTGGGACCCTATGTTGGAAAGTCATCAGGTTATGCTGGCATCAACTAGGGAGTGGGACCCTATGTTGGAAATTCATCAGGTTATGCTGGCATCAACTAGGGAGTGGGGCCCAATGTTGGAAAGTCATCAGGTTATGCTGGCATCAACTAGGGAGTGAGACCCTATGTTGGAAAGGATGTAGCTAGGGATTAGAGACCCTATATTATCGTCTTTTTGAATAATTTTCAACATCATTTCTTCTTTTCTTCTTTTATTTTTAGAGAATAAGTGAACGCGGGAAAGAATTTGGAGGAGACTTCCCTTTTGAATTTTTTTTTTTTGCAAAGTTGTTTCTAGCCCATGCACAATTTCTTTTTGGTTGCCCCTACTTTTTGCAAGGTTGCTTTCGGGTTGCACTTGTTTCCTGTTTTCTTCAAACAAAAAATATAACTTGTCAGTTTGATACGGTGGTTGGTTTGGTAGCCTTGATCATCTTAGTCACTTGATTTTGGCCCGTCCTTTTGACGAAGATCTCAACTGCTTGTTTGCTTGCTGGGGATTGGTTTCATTTCTAACCCTGGGGATCTTGACCTTTCCAAGAGTTTACAGGGACAATTGATCATGTGAGATGTAATTTTCTTCAACTTTATTTTTCCTTTGTGGAATTTTGACTTTGGATCCCTTTCTTTTCAGGAATTCGTGGTTTCAAAGTATCAGTCATTACGGCCAATCGAGGTCGACCCGATGCACCTGCCGAGGCTCTTTTGCATACTAGCTTGTATCAAATGAGAACCTTATAGATCGGTCTTGCCATCATTTCTTTGTATCAATTTACAATAGAATTAGACCGAAAGGGTTTGAAAGAAAATAAAAAATGGAATGAATTTAGACAAGAGGTATCCCTTTCGGGGAAAGGAAAGAAGGACTTATCTGGAGTGTTATACGACCTTCAATGAACATGACATGCCTCTTGAACTGGATGCCCGATCTGTGCGAACCATCCAACTCTCAGAAATCCATCACAGCTTATACCTCGAGGATTGGGAAACCTTGACCAAGATTGTATCCATGTCCGTGACAGATAATCCTCTTTATTGATCAGCGGTTCCCTTTGCGGGTTTTTACCGGCTAACCTCTCTCATTTCTCTTTTTTTGGTCGCCTTATAGTGCTCTTTGCGAGTTTTCACTAACAAGATTCTCTCATTTTCAATTTCTCTGTTTATCATTGCCTTACAGTGCCCGTGTAGGTTTTCACCGATAAGACTCTCTCATTTTATTTCTTTCATTTGGCCGCATCAAATCCAAGTAATTGTGTTCTCCAATTTTGGACATCTTTACCGATTGATCTGAAGGACTTGAACATGATTTGGGTAGAAGGATTTTGAATTGAATTACAACTTTGGAACCTTCCAGGTGAAAGCGTCACCGAACCATTATAAATTCTGCCCCAGTTTCATCTTCGAGGGAATTTGGAATTTTATTTCGGTGTGACTGAACCCCAGAGTGAGGTTGCCTATGTGTTCTTTTGAATCAAGTCGAACGTAGTTCAAGGAAAAATTTTGTTTTTGTTTTGATTTTTTATTTTTGATTGATTGATTTTTGATTTTTTTTAAACTTTGTTTCCAAGGAGGGTGAGAAAGAAGAGTAACCTGCTCAAAGAGTTTACAAAAGTTTATAGTGTTTGGATAGCAAGAATGAAAGCCTTCGTCATCCCATTCAGAGAGTATCAAGACCGCAAAAGGGGTTAAACATAATACCTCTTGACTGCGTCTGCAATGACAGCCGTTTCGGGGTCATTTCCCTCAATATCTCCTAAGTACAATGCCCCTTCTGGCAGCAATTTCTTATAATGTATGGACCTTTCTAGTTTGGAGCAAACTTTCCTTTTGCTTCTTCCTGATGCGGGGGAATACGTCTTAGAACGAGTTGCCCCACTAGACCGCACTTTCTTGTTGTAAGTGCGGGCCATTCTTTGTTGGTACAACTACCCGTGACAAACTGCGGCCATTCGCTTTTCATTAATCATGGTCTTGTTCTAGCCGGGTTTTGACCCATTCATCATCCTCGATTTCAGCTTCAACAATGATTCGAAGAAAGGGAATTTTGACTTCTGCCGTTATTACGGATTCAGTTCCATAAACCAATAAATAAGGCGTAGCCCCAACTGATGTGCGCACGATTGTGCGATATCCTAATAATGCGAAACGCAACTTCTCGTGCCATTGCCTAGAATTTTGGATAATTTTCCTGAGGATTTTCTTGATATTTTTATTTGTTGCTTCAAGGACACCATTGTCTTTGCGCCGGTAAGGGGTAGAATTGCGATGCGTAATTTTAAACTGTTCGCATACCTCCCTCATCAAATGGTTGTTCAGATTTGCGGTGTTGTCGGTAATGATAATTTTTGGAATACCAAAACGACAGATGATGTTAGAATGTACGAAGTCCACCACTGCTTTCTTGGTGACGACTTTGAAAGTGACCGCTTCAACCCATTTTGTGAAGTTATCAATGGCAACCAAGATGAATTTGTGCCCATTTGAGGCTTTCGGCTCGATCGACCCAATGACATCTATACCCTAAGCAACAAACGACCAAGGTGCTGACATAGGATGCAATTCTGAAGGTGTTGCATGAATCAGGTCACCGTGTATCTGACACTGATGACACTTCCGAACAAAACTGAAGCAATCCTTTTACGTAGTCATCCAGTAATATCTTGCCCGCAGGATTTTCTTTACGAGGACATACCCGTTCATGTGCGGTCCACATACTCATGAATGCACTTGGTTCATGATCTTTTCATCTTCTTTGGCATCTACACATCTTAACAGATTCAGATCTGGAGTTCTCATATACAACACTTCTCCGCTTAAGAAGAAACTGCTGGCAAGCCTTCTAATGGTTCTCTTTTGGTCTCCATTGACCTGCTCCGGGTATTCTTTTGTTTTCAAGAACCTTTTAATATCATGATACCATGACTGGACATCGAGTTCTACTTCAACCGGGTTGAAATAACCATGTCTTTCTCGGATTTGAATATCCAACGGGTCAATATGGACGTTGCCCAGATATGGAAGCATTGCAGCTAAGGTAGCTAGGGCGTCACCTAATTCATTGTGGAATCGAGGAATATACCTGAATTCAACGGATTTGAACCGTTTGCTAAGATATTCCACCTATTGTTTATATGGGATAAGCTTGATATCTCGAGTTTCCCAATCGCCTTGTGCTTGCCGAATGATCAAATGAGAGTCTACCATGATTAATAATTCTTCTACATCCATGTCAATTTCCATGTGCATGACCGTGATGAAAGCTTCATATTCATCAGTGTTATTTGTACATAAGAACCGAAGACGGGCTGTAGCTGGATAGTACTGACCCATGGGCGAAATCAAAATTGCCCCAATCCCAACACCATTTGCATTTACAGCTCCATCAAAGAACATTTTCCAAGTATTAATGTCTTCTGGGATTACCTCAAGTGAGTTTACTTCCTCGTCTGGGAAATAAGTGTTTAGGGGTTGTTATTCATCATCAACCGAGTTCTCAGCTAAATGATCGGCCAAGGCCTAGGCTTTCATTGTCGTGCGGGTGACATAGACAATGTCGAACTTTGTGAGCAAGATTTTCCATTTGGCTAGCCTTCCCGTGGGCATTGATTTTTGGAATATGTACTTTAGAGAGTCCATTAGGGTTATAAGGTATGTGGTATAGGCCAACAAATAATGTCTAAGCTTTTGAGCAACCCAGGTTAGTGCGCAACAAGTTCTTTCCAGCAAAGTGTATTTGGCTTCATGGCCAGTAAATTTCTTGCTCAGATAGTAGATGTCTTGCTCTTTCTTCCCCGTCGCATTATGTTGTCCGAGGACATAGCCAAAAGAATTCTCCAAGACCGTTATGTACAAGAACAAAGGTCTTCCAACTTCAGGCAGGACCAACACCGGTGGATTTGACAAATATTCTTTGATTTTATCGAAAGCTTCTTGACACTCATCTGACCATTTAATCGCCGTGTCTTTCTTTAGTAGCTTAAATATGGGCTCGCATGTGGTAATTCTGAGCGATGAACCTACTGATGTAATTCAACCTTCCCAACAACCTCATGACCTCTTTCTTAGTTTTCGGAGGTGGCAGATCTCGGATAGATTTTATCTTTGTTGGATCTAACTCAATACCCCTCCGACTGGCTATAAACCCCAAGAGCTTCCCAGATGGAACCCCGAATGCACATTTGGCTGGGTTCAATTTCAAGTCATACCTGCGCAGAAGCTAGAAGAATTTTCTCAGGTCTCGCACATGACCTTGTTGTGTTCTGGACTTAATGATTACGTCATCAACGTACACCTCAATTTATTGGTTCATCATGTCATGGAATATGGTGGTCATAGCTCTTATGTAAGTTGCCTCGGCGTTTTTCAAACCTAATGGCATGACCCTGTAACAGTAGGTCCCCCATGGTGTGGTGAAAGCTGTCTTTTCCGCATCTTCTTCATACATCAGGACTTGGTGATACCTGGCATAACAATCCACCAAATATTGTATCGCATTTTTGGACAATTATCGACAAGGATGCAGATGTTTGGTAACGGTAAGTTGTCCTTAGGGCTTGCCTTTTTTAAATCTCTATAGTCAACACATACTTGGATTTTCCTGTCCTTTTTTGGTACGGGGACCACATTGGCCAACCACGTGGTGTATCGGACCACTTGGATCACACCAACTTTTAATTGTTTGGAAACCTCTTCTTTGATCTTATCGCTGATGCCCATTTTGAATTTTCTTTGCTTTTGTTGGACAGGTGGACGACCAGGATAAGTTGGCAATTTGTGTACCACTAGATCGACACTGAGTACTGGCATATCATCATAAGACCATGCAAAAACGTCTTTAAATTCAAATAAGGGTTGGATCAATGCATCTCTAGTTTTTTCCTCGGCGTGAATGCTTATGACGGTCTCCCTGACCTCTTCTGAATTGCCCAAATTAACTGGCTTGGTTTCATTTATGTTTGGTTTAGGCTTATTCTAAAATTGTTCCAATTCTCGATTTATTTCCCTAAAAGCCTCGTCTTTATCATATTTGAGCTCTTGATTCATTATTTCGTAGTTAGACAGCGTTTTAACATTCGGGCATGAAGTCCGCACGCATGTCACGACCCAAAATCCCACACGGGTCGTGATGGCGCCCAACACCGGGGTCAGGCAAGCCAACAGTTGTTTATTACTGAGATTTTCCTTATTAACATACCAACCCCACATATTTCCCAAAGTTTTACACTTAACCTATTTAAAATAAAAGCGGAAGCATTTATCAATTTAAATATATACAGCCAAAAATGATCGTGATCCAATATATACATATACAGTCCCAAAATAGAATCTACTAAGTGAGTGCCAGGAACTAGTGTCACAAGTCAACAGGCGAACTAGTAGAATATACAAAAGATAATACAAGATTGTGCTGCTGTATGGGAGGAATAGACAGAATATAGACAAAAGATAACTCCATAGCACAGCTGAGAAACGTCAGGGGGTGCAGCTCACCGTGGAGTCCGGTCCGGAAGATAAGTCAAGCTCCGGTCGGATAACCAGAAACACCAGCCTGAGAACTTGTACAATTAAGTACAGAAGTGCAGACCCAATGAGTATCCCGCCTAACCTTGAAGAGGTAGTGACGAGAGGTCGACGTGACACTCACTACGGTCCAACAGTAATAATGTAAACAGGATATACGGAATGCAGTAGACATATGAGACAGTAAGCAACAGATATCTATCAAATACAGAAAACCAGGTAAGTATTGAAAATATGCAACGATGTACACTTCCCCTTTTCCCCCGAATATCTGTCAAGTCAATATTAATGGAAAACAATACCCAATAGCCTCAAGCGCACACAAGGATGGGAAAACCGGCCTGAGTCATAAGGAAATATCTACACACTAACTCATATATATATAGTTAACATAAAGCTCCCCTCGATCACGAGTCATACCTGCGACTCGAGTGCTAACTCATATATATAATTAACATAAAGCTCCCCTCGATCGCGAATCATACATGCGACTCGAGTGCTGACTCATATATATAATTAACATAAATCTCCCCTCGATCACAAATTATACCTGTGACTCGAGTGTTGACTCATATATATAAAACATAAAGCTCCCCTATCGCGAATCATACATGCGACTCGAGTGATGAATCTTATATATAATTCACACACACACACACATACCAGACTTATCAATAAGCTTAGTAGAGGATATACTTGTAACAAAGGTCTATTCACTAGAATTTCAGAGGCAACTCTCTACCATTTTTGCATACTAGTTCAAAGATAATAAGCATACTGGTTCAAAGATGATAAACAACTCAAAGTTTGGCTAAAGATACACATAAGGCACATAATGGAATGCTCGTGAGACCTAAAGCTACCCGACATGATAAAATAGTCGCTACGTACGGATTCTCGTCACGTTGTACGCACGTAGCTCCCAAAACAATTAAACACAGCATATATAACACCTATGGGGACAATTCCATCTTACAAGGTTAGAAAGGAGACTCACCTCGTGTCGAATCTACCCCTCGGACCAAGGATGCGCCTGAATCTCCGAACTCTACACCCGAGGACTCGCAACTAGCAAAATACGATATAATGACATCAATGCATGCTCAAAATAGGGAAATTATCCTAATTTTTCAATAATTCAACATTCTTGAGAAATTCCCAAAATCCAACCCCGGGCCCGCACGCTCAGATTCTAATAATTCTCGAAGGTAACACTCACCCCAAGCCTAAGGATCATTAATATACGATTCTTACTTGATTTCATAGCAAATTCACGGGAAAATCTCAAATTATCACAAGCTCTAGGTTACTACCAAATTCTTGATTTTTCACTAATTTATGTAGTTAATTAAGCTAGAAATCCATGAATGTAGCTAAATTTTGAGTAAATTTTACTTACCTTAGAAGACCAGGTTGTTATCCCCTTAACAATGGAGGAAATTGCCCAAGGAGGAAGAAGGGAATGAGAAAATATGTTTAAAACCTGTGTATAAAAACACACTGTCTGGACAGTGTTTTCGCACCTGAGGCTCGAGGACCGCACCTGCAGTCTCGCACCTGCGAGAGAAATCTCGCGTCTGCAGAAATGGACTGGGGAGCCTGGGCCAGCACCTGCGGAGTGAAGACCGCATTTGTGGCTACGCTCCTGCGGAATATTGTCCGCACCTGCGATAATTAGCAGATCACGCCTCACCCACACTACTATATTAGTAGGAAGGCAAGGATCGTGTAGCTTTTACCCGAATGGGCCGGATCGAATCCACAGGGAGTCTATAATGGGAGTGAGCGTCTAAGTGATCTAAAAGGGTCGAGTGTTTCTAATTGTACTTCTAAACATTTGTTGGTGTTGAACTATGCTGAGTGTAATCCATTGTTTGTAAGATAATTAATGACTAAATTTGTTTTTGTTGTTGTTTTCTGATATTGATGAAGGCACTAGGGTCGTGAACTTTGCCTAGGTGGATACACAACGGGGTTCAATTCTAAGGTCGGGGAATTGGCTAGGTATACAACTATAACCAATGCACGAAGGTGCTCACTCTATACCTCTCGGTAGTTTGAGTATTTTACCCTAATTTCCCCTCTCGAGGTCAATTGGGTGTAAATTAATCAAGCAATTAAGGATTAGGTAGGTTATTACTCTCTCGAGGTTTAACCCGTTAATTAGGGCTCAAGTAGGGTTTGACCATTTCTGGGTTTAACCCAATTGATTGGGACTACCAATCTCTTGATAATGCCCTAATTTCCTATTAGGCTAATTTCTAGACTCAAGTCTTCTTTCTCAAGAAAGACCCAAGTCATGAAAAGGCTAGTTAGTGTTTGCAACCACTAATTATAGCAATAGAAACCTTGAACTAGCCTAAATAGCCAACACCCATTAATTTCTCAACCTTAATTTCAAAACCCCATTACATACCCACACTAGGGTTGAACCACAACCCTAGATAATGGGTCTAGATACTTATAATTAAAGATGAAAACAATGATAGAGAAGAAGAATAACTCATCTAAATGATTCCTAACAATGAAATTGAAGTTTCAATGTTAAAAATGCAAGAACAAAGCTAGAAAAATGAGAACCCTAAAATATTCATGTGCTCTCTATTTTAGAAATTACAAGATATGTAAAGAAATTACAAAATAGTCTATTTATAGTCTGCCAAATTTTCGAACAAAAATCCCCCTGCGGGACCACCGCGGACTGCGAAAACACGACCGCGGTCTGCGAAAATAATGAGGTTGTTGCGCTGCTGATCTTCTGGTAAGGTTCGACCACGGACCGCGAAATAAGGACCGCGGACCACGGTGAAAATTTGCCTGGCCTGCACCCTCACTGGAATGCCACCGCAGACCGCGAAATGAGGACCGCGGCCGCGGTGGAAACTTGACTTGTCTTCAATCCTTACTGGAATGCCACTGCGGACCGCGAAATGAGGACCACGGACGCGGTGGAAACTTTCCTTGTGTTCAATCATTACTGGAATGCCACCGCGGACCGCGAAATAAGGACCGCGGCTGTAGTGGAAACTTGCATTATTTTCGACCTCACTGGATTTCCACCGCGGACCGCGAAATGAGGACTGCGGCCGCGGTGGCCTTTTGTTTGATCATCTTTGTTATGTTTGATCCTTGTGCCAGATTCACTCCTGTTTTGAGCATATTTTAGACTGAGTGTTTTCATTTCTGGTTCAATCCTGCAACAAGCATAACGTATAAGCTTTCGGGGCCACTCTGTGTACCGTTATATCCAAAATTCATGTATAAGGCAACGAAAAACGAGGCAAAAATCCAAGTTATCATTGGCCAGGCCAAGGGGGTCGCACCTGCGATGATGGGGATCGTAGAAGAGGTCCCGCACCTACGACTGGGCGAACCGCACCTGCGGTAACACCAGAACAGGTGCACCAACATCTATTTTTTGCTGGTTTTTAGCCCCGTTAGGTGCTCGAGAGGCACCTGGGCCCACCCGAGCCCTAGTCCAAATATACCAACGAGTCCCAAATCATAATACAGACTCGCTCAAGCCTTCGAAACACCTAAAACAACGCTAAAACTCAAAATCACACCTCCAAACCCCAAGAACCAAACTTAGGAACTTTAAGTTTTCTAGACTTCGCTAACAACGCGCCGAACCGACCTATACAACTCGGAATGACACCAAATTTTGCAGGCAAGTCATAATTAACATAATGGAACTATTCACAATCTCAGAATTCCATTCGGACCTCGATCACATAAAAACACATCCCAAACCAAAATATGAACTTAAGGAACTTCTTATTTCAATATTGGGCGACGAAATTCCTCCGGGTCATCAAAAACCCATTTCGAACATATGCCCAGGTCCAAAATCATCACATGAAGCTACCGAAACAGATGAAACTCGATTCCGAGGTCGTTTACTAAAAATGTTGACCGCAGTCAAACTTGGCCTTAAAGGACAACCTTAAGGAACCAATTGTTATTGCACGCTAAAAACCTCCGAATCCCGGACCACCAGTCCCCGCAAGTCATTAATCATAAAAATCCGCTAGGGGAAGTTTCATTTAGGGGAACGAGGTCCGATAATGCAAAATGACTGGTCGGGTCGTTACAAAGCATGTCATATTATTTAAGTCTGCATTATTAGAACTAAAAAGGGGAAGATAAGAAAAATAAAAAAATCAGAAAGAATAATATAAAAGGATTCATAGACGATGAAATATTGATTTCATTTCATTGAATTTGAAGATATGAGGGTTTACATTGGAATTTAAAAGACAAAAAACTAAAAACATTCGAATTACACCCTGAAATAACTCAGAATGCAGAAAAGATGGCAAGACTGAACTACTAGGATTCCCGCCTGACGGGGAATGGAGTAGCTTTCCAGTTTTGAAGTTTAGCATTGGGCCCCATGTACTGTACCCCAACAGTGCTCGAGCCTTCGCCCGGTTGGACCATGTGGACTACGTAGAGCATTTGCCTCATTGCTTCACAAATATCCTCAATTCCATCGGCCGTGAAGGCCTTTTCTTCCTATTTTATATACCTTGGCTTAACAAATGACCTGGCGAGGTGCGGGACTGGCTGAGGCAGGACCCACCTATTTTTCTTACGTTCATCATCCCATTTTTCGTCAGCATGGGTAACTTGGAAACCTATGCCAAAGAATTTCTTGTTGACAGCCAAGGTGACGGCTTCTGACGCCCTGTAAGGATACCCTGAGCCCTTTCCCAGGCTTGTACCCATGTTTGATCATTTCGCTCGCGACAATGATTAATGCGCTTGATAAACAAGTTTGAGGACATGGGGTTCCTTCCTCGCACTGGTCGGCGATTACGATTTCAAAGGCTTGGTAGATGACGTGTTCACTTCCCTCTCTAGCCTCCAAACATGGGACTGACGGGTCCCTGTGGATTGACTGTTCATATTCTCCCTGGACAACTATTTCTTGGTTCTCATGTTCGAATTTGACCATTTGATGGATAGTAGAGGGCACGGCTCTCGCAGCATGGATCCATGGTCTTCCTAGGATAAAGTTATAGGAAGTGTCCATGTCCAAACCTTGGAATGATACTTCAAAATCTACGGGACCAATGGTTAGGATCAAGTCGATTTCACCTATCGTATCCCGTCTAACACCGTCGAAAGCACACGCAAATATTGTTTGGTCTAATCCTTTCAGTCCCAATTTCCATCCTTTGTAATGTTGATAAATGGAAAATATTAACTCCAGATCCACCGTCCAACACGACCATTTTCACATAATATACCTCACAGTTGACAGTCAAGTAAAAGGCCCATCTGTGGGCGGCTCCTTCGGGAGGCAAGTCGTTTCGGCTGAAGGAGATTCGGTTGACCTCGACCTCACTGGAATTCCACCGCGGACCCCGCGGCTGCGGTAGCCTTTTGCTTGATCATCTTTGTTGTGTTTGATCCTTGTGCCGGATTCACTCCTATTTTGAGCATATTTTAGATTGAGTGTCTTCATTTCTGGTTCAATCCTGCAACAAGCAAAACGTATAAGCTTTTGGGGCCACTTTGTTTACCGTTATATCCAAAATTCATGTATAAGGGAATAGAAAATGAGGGGAAAATCCAAGTTATAAACTCCCCCAAACTTAACCTCTTGCTTATCCTCAAGCAAACAAAATAAGCCCCACCCCTATGATAGATTTCACGAAAATTCGGTTGTACTAATTGTGACCTCAACTAGCATCAATTGGGACTAACCATAGCCCCTAATGCGAATGAATCATTGACAATGATTGAAATTTTCAAAACCATAGTTTCAAGTGTGATACAAGAGCTTCAAGGGTTGTTCCAACTCATCAGTGAAATTCTAACTACTACCTCGGTCAGTGGATCCCAGACTCTTATTTCGTGACTTTCCCTAAGCACCTCACCTTTAGAATAATGACACACAGAATGAGGAATATGGGGAATTGCTCATCTCTCATCAAGGAAAAAGTCCCAAGTTCGGCTCAAAGTACCATAGGCTTGCCCTTTGTGTAAATCACCACTAATGCAGGTTTCACTCGACATGAGATCATATAGGGCTTTTGTGGAATCATGATGAAGGATTTTGGTTAAGGGTAGGAAGTATTTGGTCGGAGTGAGTCTTATCTTTCCTTAAGCACTTCATTTTTAACCGTTCTCACATTTTTTTCTTTACTCCTTGAGTTCTTTTATATTTTGTAGGGTTGGAGAGACACTTTCTCATCAATTCCATCTTGTTCTTATGCTTCCAAACTTTTGGCATCGCTTTTTCATCAATTCCCTTTATTTCTTCTTTATGTTCATTCTTTTCTTTTCATTCTTTTTCATTGCCTTTTCTCTTTTATTTCTTTTGTGCCTTCCTTTTCACTTCATCACATCTCTCATCTCTCCCCCAAACTTATGCTTTTTGAAATAAAGGGTTTGTAATAAATTGTTGAAGGCTTGTAACTTGTTTTTTTTTTTAAATAAAGGGTTTAAGGCTCAAAATGGTTGACTAGGGAATATGTCTTTTGGAAGGTCATGGAAGTGTTCAATTCTTTGTTCAAGCCAAGGAAAGCCTATAGTCACTTCTCAAGTCAAATTACACCTAGAATTTCGCCTAGACAACACTCAGGGCAAGTTCTAGACTAGTGGCACGGAACTTGGACTTGCAATTGCGAATTTCTCACCACTCACAGATAAAGGATTGATACATAAACCGAGTTGAGGTCCCACAACGACCTTAGTCGTGTTTTGAGTAACAAAAAATGGTCCCGAAGAACCACCCGATGATTCTCGGCCAACACAAGAGTCTCAAGATCGTCACTATCACCATCCTAAACACAACAGTTTGTCTTTGACCATGGGATCAAAGGAAACTGTCTTATCCCCAAGTGAAGCTTTTCTTGAGGCACCGTTATTGAAAAACAAAACAAAAAGAAAAGGAAAAACAGACTCAAACCCTTAAGAAGGTTGTCACACCGTCCGTGCTTGGGAAGAGCCACCCGGTTCACACAAATTCTACCTTTGGAAAGAACCATAGCGTTAAGAAAACCAAAGGCTTATTGCTCGCGCAAAAACCAAACAAGAAGCTATGAAAGAAAAATAAGAAGCTATAAAATAGAAAAAAATGCGTAAATTAAAGTGTGTGGGATAGAATAAATATGTACACTAGGGGAATTAGGTGAATATACATAGGGGATGAATATTTACAATGGATAGTTAACTTATACATACCAAAATGGAAAATAACATAAAGAAAAAGAAAGAAAATATTGTTTGCATTATACAATCCAATGTAACAAAAATCAAATGCCTATAGGGCCACTCACCCAACTAAGATATAGCATTGTCCTAAATGCTATATAACAAAAATAGTTCACAAAATATGGGGGAGAGAGAGAGAATAAAGAAAACTCCCTATTGGCCCTCGGCCTGTTGTGGTCCATGCTGATGTGTCTGTGAGGGGATAGGATCTGCCTGAGACTGGGACTGTGAAGGAGATGGATCTGCTGCTGGTTGTGGCTGTGAAGGAGTTGGGTCTGCTACTGCCTGTGATGGAGCTCCGGTGGGCTGGGCCTCCTGGCTCTGTGCTTGAGTCTGCTCTGTGGGAGGGTCTGCCAGTACAAGTCTGATTTCTTGAGCACGGGGCATAACCTTCCTCTTAGGCCTCACCGGATCCTCCTCCCGCACTGGCTGATGCTCTGTCTGCTGCTGTGGTTGCGGCTCTGTAGGGTCTGCTAGTAGCATCTCCAATGGAATTTGATCACCCTTTAGCTTGTCCACCTCCTTTCTCAACTTAGCCACCTCCTCCTTTGACGCCCGAGTCTTCCTCAACTTCTTTGTTTCTTTGGCTAGCTTTGTAAATGCACTCTCATGTGCACCCACCGCGTCCAGGATTTTCTTCTGGTTTTCCAAAATTTCTTTTAGAGTGTCCTCAACGGACTATGGGACCTGTGGTGGGGGAGGAGTAGCTGAGGCTGCCACAGTTGTAGAAATTGCAGTCAACTTTGTAGTAGTTGACTGCATCCAATTGTTGAGGCTTGTCAGTGTTAGGTTCAGCCAGTGAGAAGTCATGTGATAGGCTCTGGTGGATGAAGTGTCAGTGCCGATGGATGTAGACGGGCCTGGAGCCTCCTCTAGAATGGCTGGCTGGGGAAGGGAAGGTTCCACCACCACCACTGGCTCTTCAGACTGGCTAGTAGAGGCAACATACTTACCCTTTGACTTCTTTTTAGGGTTGTCCTCATCCTTCAAATCATACCAAGAAAAGGGCGCTTTGGGCTTGACTTTGGTGTCAAAGCGCTTCTTGATGACCTCCTGGTCTTCACAGTACATTGTCAGATAATGAGGAAAAGGGTAAGAAGTATCACTAGTGCTGACAACCCGACTAATAACCTCAGACATCACATTCCCCACATTGATAGGGTACCCAACCATGATAGATGCAACTAGCACAACCCGACTGAGGGGGAGGGTATGGTCATGATGTGTCGGGTCCAGCCGGCTGCATACAAAAGTTTCCCACCCTTTTGCTTCAAAGTTAAGGGTCTTCCTGGTGATAGTCTTCCCAACAATCAGCCACTCTGGAGTCTCCCCGGGCTTAGCCAAGTGTAAAGCCAACCAATTTCTAGCAGCATCCTTTTCTGCTAGTTTCTCCCGGTACAAAGAATCGTCTACATCGTCCATCTCCAAATAGTCATTGAGTGAAATTCCATCAAAGGGCACTGTGAGATTGCGGACTTGGGATGCCTTTGAGTCCTTTGCAAGAAATAACAAATTTGTGTAGAACTCTTTCACTATGTGCTCATTTGCATCCGGGAGATGCTCATTGAAGTAAGATCATCCTTTTCTGTCTCGGAACTGCTGCTTCACGTTGGGGTTGTAGGTAGATAACTCTTTAAGGGAAAAAGTACGCTCCGAAATAAGTGACCGTGCAGTCCACAATTCCCTGAATCTATGAAAGGCCTTCTCACTGACAAAACGATCTTTCCACGCATCCGGATTCCGAGTGCGCTCGACCCCTTCAACCACATGTTCATCCCCCTTGTTATCACTTGAATTCTCCCCAGATAAGGAAGTTGTAGGGGAAGTAGAGTATGAGTGTGCGCCGGAGGCAGATTTAGCTGGGCAAGCTGCCTGTGCAGGGGCCGGGGGAGATGAGACAGGGTCCGATGGAGATGACTGTGATGAGGCCTCCTTTGACGGAGCATACTCACTCCCCGATGGTGAAGGAGGGGAGTATCTAGCCCGAGTAGGCCGTCGGGATAACTAAGGAGGAATTAAAACTTTGGACGGTTGCCTGGGTGCCCCCGGGCCTCTCCCCCTTTGAGATTTTCCTCTACCAGTTTGTTTACGACCGCCTCCTCGAGATAGCACCATTGTCTGCAAAGTAAACATAGGTGAACATGGTTAGTTTCTAGAGCATTGTTGTGCAGACACTTAAGTAACAATGAAGATTAACTGCACTGCTTTTAGGCCACCGCGGTCAGCGAAAAATCAACCGCGGACCGTGGTGGGTGACCCTCTGATAAGCAAGACTCTCTGGACCTTCACATCGCGGACCGCAAAAAACCGACCGCGAAGTAAGATCCAGTGAAGTATCAGTTCTGGATAACAGGGACCGCAGACCGCGAAAAGTTGACCGCGGTCCGCGAAAAAGTAAGTTGGGTTTGCAAACACAAGCACCACGGTCCGCGAAAAAGGGACCGCGGACCGTGAAATGGGTTTCTACCTAAGGTTTCCAGATTTTGACTTTTCTACGCTAAAGTGTTCATTTAGTTAAGCCCTACACGATTAATCAGTGTAATTGTATTCCAAGGGACTAACATGAACCTATTTGGACTAACCCTAACATTTTAAAAGCCTAAAAAGTGAAAAATTATGAAAAAGAAGATGAAAATAAAGAAAATGAAGAAATTAAGAAGTTAATTAAGCACAATTACACTTACTAGTTGCTTGGATGATAGTTTGGATAAGAGCAATGAGTTTCATAGAATGTAGGAGTAAGACACAGTCGAAGGGAGCTTTGAATAGTTACAGTGCGTAAAGTAGGAAATTAAACCCTAGTTGCCTATTTATAGAGAAGAGTTGGGGTCCTTCAGTTAAATGGGCTTCGCAGACCGCGAAAAAGAAACCGTGGCCGCGAAGCAAATTCCAGTGAACTATTGTTGCAGCCATTGGACTTTGCGGACCGCGAAAATACAACCGCGGAAGCAAAGAAAATTCCAGAGAGGTTCTTCAAACAAGCTCCAGTGAACCATTGGTACAGCCATTGGGCTTCGCGGACCGCGAAAATACAACCGCGGAAGCAAAGAAAATTCCAGAGAGGTTCTTCAAACAAGCTCCAGTGAACCATTGGTACAGCCATTGGGCTTCGCGGACCGCGAAAAGGAGACCGCGGCCGTGAAGTCAATTCCAGTAAGGTTCTGTTTCTACACTTAGCCAAATTTCCTGTGTCAAAATCATCCTACACATCCAAAAACCAGTTAGTGTAACAGTGAAACCTATTCTCCCAAGAAAAACAAAGAAAACGAAAATAAAGACACATGGGTTTCCTCCCAAGAAGCGTCTGATTTAACGTCGCGGCACGACGTATGTTACCAGTATCATTTGAGATGAAGAAGTCCCACCACGTGGTTGTCATCGACTTTGCCAAGATAGTGCTTTACCCGGTGACCATTTACTTTGAAGACTTCACCACTTTTGTTCTTGAGGTCAAGAGCCCCAAATGGAGTAACAAATACCACTTCAAAAGACCCACTCCACTTTGACTTGAGTTTTCCCGAAAATAGCCTCAACCGAGAATCGAACAATAAGACCAAATCACCAACCTTGAACTCTTTACCTCGAGCATATTTGTCGTGTAGGTACTTCATTTTGTCCTTATACAAGGACGAACTGGAGTACGCATGGAATCTAAACTCATCCAACTCATTCAATTGCTCCACCCAAATATTTGCAATTATATCCCATTCCAAGTTCAACTTTTTCAAGGCCCACATAGCCTTGTGCTCCAATTCCACCGGAAGGTGGCATGCTTTTCCGAAGACCAAGCGATATGGGGACATCCCAATTGGTGTCTTATAGGCGGTCCGGTAAGCCCAAAGAGCATCATATAATTTCTTGCCCCAGTCAGTCCTATTGGCATTGACCATTTTGGATAATATTCTCTTTATCTCTCTGTTAGACACTTCAACTTGGCCACTAGCCTGAGGGTGGTACGGGGTAGTGACTTTATGATTGACCCCATACTTGGAAAGCAAGGAGTCAAAGGCTTTGTTGCAAAAATGTGACCCCCGTCACTGATAATGGCTCGTGGAGTGCCAAACCTAGTAAAGATATTCTTCTTGAGAAAGGTTATCACACTCCGCGTTTCATTATTTGGTAAGGCCACGGCCTCTACCCACTTTGACACATAATCAACCGCAACCAAGATGTACGTGTTCCCACATGAACTCACAAATGGCCCCATGAAGTCGATGCCCCAAAAATCAAAGATATTTGCCTCAAGAATCGAATTTAAAGGCATCTCATCCTTCGTGGAAATTCTCCCGGCTCTTTGGCATTCATCACACCTCTTCACTAGGTCACTAGCATCCTTATACAAAGTGGGCCAAAAGAACCCACAACTAAGCACTTTAGAAGCAGTTCTCACCCCTCCGTGATGACCACCATACGGTGAGGAGTGGCAACACTCAAGGATAAATAGTTGATCTTCTTCTGGTACACATCGTTGGATCACCCTATCGGTGTAAATCTTGAATAAATAAGGCTCGTCCCAATAGAAATCCAAGTTATCCCTTCGAAGCTTCTTCTTTTGGTTAGAAGAGATCTCACACGGGACAACTCCGGTGACGAGGAAATTAGCAATATCCGCGAACCATGGCATTTCTAGCATTGACATTGAAAGGAGTTGTTCATCCGGAAAACTATCATTGATCTCAAGTCTGTCACAAGGACGTCCTTTCTCCTCCAATTGGGACAAATGATCGGCTACTTGATTCTCACTCCCTCTTCGGTCCACGATCTCTAAATCAAACTCTTGTAATAACAACACCCATCTCATAATTCTTGCCTTGTAATCCTTCTTGGTCATGAGGTACCGGAGTGCTGCATGGTCAGTGCGAACTATGACCTTGGCACCCATCAAATAAGGGAGAAATTATTCCATGGCAAAGACTATAGCTAGAAGCTCCTTCTCTGTGAATGTATAGTTCATTTAAGCAGAATTCATTGTCTTTCTGGCATAGTAGATTGGATGAAACACTTTGTTCACCCTTTGCCCAAGCACAGCACCCACAACAACATCGCTTGCATCACACATAAGCTCAAATGGTGCACTCCAATCTGGCACCGTGATAATGGGAGTGGTAGTGAGCTTGTGTTTTAAGAGTTCAAAAGCTTGCATACAATGCTCATCAAAACTGAATTTAGCATCCTTCTCTAACAGCTTGCATAATCGATTCACCACCTTAGAGAAATCTTTGATAATCCGCCGGTAAAAACCGGCATGGCCAAGAAAGCTACGGACTCCTCTCACTAAAATAGGTGGTGGCAACTTTGAAATAACCTCGATCTTTGCCTTATCAACCTCAATGCCATTCTTTGAAATCTTATGGCCCAAAATGATTCCTTCCTCCACCATAAAGTGGCATTTTTCCCAATTCAAGACCAAATTCGTTTCTTCACACCGAGCAAGGACTCTATCAAGATGACTCAAGCATTCGTCAAAAGAATCCCTGACGACACTAAAGTCATCCATAAATACTTCTAGAAAGTCCTCCACCATGTCGGTGAATATTTCCATCATACATCTTTGGAAAGTGGCTGGGGCATTACAGAGTCCGAATGGCATGCGAGCAAATGCAAAAGTGCCATATAGGAAAGTAAAGGTAGTCTTATCTTGATCCTCCGGGTCTATCAAAGTTTTATTATATCCAGAATACCCATTGAGGAAAAAATAAAAGGCCTGATCTGCGATACTATCCAACATTTGATCCAGGAATGGTAAAGGAAAATAGTTTGTGCGGGTTACCATGTTGAGCTTGCGGTAGTCCATGCACACCCGTCATCCGATAACCGTCCTTGTAGGACTGATCTCATTTTTATCATTTTTTATCACTGTCATTCCCTTTTTCGGAACGCATTGGACCGGAGAAGTCCAAGCGCTATCCGAAATTGGATAGACAACACCCATATCAAGCCATTTTATAATCTCCTTCTTCACCACCTCTTGCATAGCTTCATTGAGTCTTCTTTGATGTTCCACGGAGGGTTTGGCTCCATCCTCCAATATGATCTTATGCATGCAAAAGGCGGGTCTAATACCCCGAATATCCGCCAAGGTCTAACTGATTGCTTTCTTCCTCCTCCTTAGCACTTTTAAAGTTGAGTCAACCTGCATTTGGGTTAAGCAAGAGGAAAGAATAACTGGTAAAGTACAAGAGGGACCAAGGTATTCATACCTAAGGTGGGAAGGAAGTGGCTTCAACTCCAGATTTGGAGGTTCTTCAATGGATGGCTTTGTTGGTGGGGTCTTCCTGTTCTCCAAGTCCAAGGACAATTTTCTGGGAGCATAAGAATAAGACCCCATGCCTTGAAGTGCATGGGTGCTCTCAAGCACACTATCTACCACTGAGTCCTCGTGATTCAACAAGGCCAACTCCACACGATCATCAACATGGATCATAGCACTGGCATCGTCAATAATAACCTCGGACACGAGGTCCATAAAAGAGCAAAATTCAGTGTTGTTGGGTTGCTTCATAGATTTGCATACATGGAAGACCACTTTTTCATCACCAACTCTGAATGTAATTTCCCCATCTTCAACATCGACCAAGGCCTTACCGGTGGCAAGGAAAGGCCTCCCCAAGATAATAGGGACCTCAAAATCAACCTCACAATCGAGGATAACAAAATCTGCCGGCAATATGAATTTGTCCACTCTCACTAAGACATCATCAATAATACCTAGGGGCCTCTTCATTGATATATCCGCCATTTGCAAGCGCATAGAGGTCGCCCTAGGTTGTCCGATACCCAAAGTCTTGAACACAGAATATGGCATCAAATTTATGCTTGCCCCAAGATCACATAGGGCTTTTGCAAAGTCTGCACTCCCAATTGTGCACGGAATAGTGAAAGCACCCGGATCTTTAAGTTTTAGTGCCATGGAGTGAACAATATCACTCACTTGGTGAGTCATCTTAATGGTATCACACTCCATGGACCGCTTTTTAGTCACCAAGTCCTTCATGAACTTAGCGTATCCTGGAATTTTCTCCAAGGCCTCAACCAATGGAACATTTATGGTAAGACTCTTCATCATATCAAAGAACTTTTTAAACTGGGTCTCTTGATTCTGTTTTGCCAATCCCTGAGGATAGGGAGGAGGTGGTCTAGGCAATGGTGCCTTTGGGGACACCGGTTCCGGCATGTCAATTATGTGCTCCCTAGACGGGTTCACATTTCTACCCAAATCTTTCCCATTGTCATGAATGTCAATTCTTACCTCGACTTAAATTGGCTCATCCATTGCTTGTTCCACATCAACAGGTAACTCATCTTGGGGTACAACTTCATCATCAACAACAACCTTCATTGGCCCCGAAGCACTTGCTTCACCACCTTTTCCACTCCGAGTACTCACCGCCATGGCATGACCGATGTTGTTTTTGTTACCACCCTTGGGGTTCACTACCGTATCACTTGGTAGTGCACCCTTCGGGCATGTGTTTAAGGCATGTGAAATCTGGCCCATTTGTACTTCAAGATTTCGGATAGAAGTAGTGTGAGAGGATATCTGGGCATCGGATTCTGCATTTCTCTCCATCATATGTTTGAACATGTTTTCTATCCGACCCATCTCTGAGCTTGAAGAACTTTGTCCGTGAGATTGATATGGAGGGGGGTTGCTTGGTTGTTGGTACATCAGGGGCCTTTGAAAACCCGAACCCCGACTACCTTCGCCTCCCCAATTTTTGTTGTTATTTCTTCCATTCCAATTCCCTTCGTTGTTGTTCCCCCATTGTTGATCATTACTGTTGTTGCATTGATGATCATTGGTATTGCTCCAATTCCTAGCATTGTTAGTGTTCCAGTTTTGTGGTCATTGGTTCCCCTAACTTTGAGTATTACCTTGCCGTTGGTAGTTGTTTGCATACATAACATCCTCATCTTGGTCATCATAATTTTTATCTTTTTCATGACCACTCGGCCCTTGATCACCTTGATCACCATGATTTTGCCTAACATTCCCCCGGGGTCTCCTTTGGTTTCCTTGCATATGCACTCCTTCCATAGCATTTACTTGCTTTGGCCCTTGCAATTGTTGGAGTTGGGCTTTAGCAAGTTGGTTCATGGTTTTTGTGAGCTCGGCAATTGCTTGCCCTTGTTCTTGGAGTTCCTTGTGGAGACTATTCACACCTATTTCCCCTTGAGGCACATTTGCTCTACTTTGCCAAGCCGAATATGTGTCGGCCATTTCATCAAGAATCTCACATGCCTCCGGGTATGTCAACTTCATAAAATTACCACCGGCCAATTGGTTGACCACACATTGATTTACTGTGTTGATTCCCCGGTAGAATGTTTGTTGTATCATAGCCTCGGTTATGTCATTGTTCGGACACTCCTTGACCATGGTTCTATAGCGTTCCCATATTTCATGTAGTGACTCGTTTGGCTCTTGTTTGAATGCCAAAATCTCATCTTGAAGGGCCTCCATGTGGCTTGGGGAAAAGAACTTTGCAATAAATTTATTCGCGAGCTCGTCCTAAGTGAGAACGGGAACAACCGTAACCGTAATGCGTCCTCCGACACATTAGTTTGCTTACTCCCCCAACATGTATCAACAAAGCCTTTGAGATGCTTATAGGCATTCTGGTGCGCGGCTCCGGTGAAGTATCCTCTTTGCTATAGGAGAGTGAGCATCACATTTGTGATTTGGAAGTTCCCCGCTCGAATCCTTGGCGGGACTATGGCACTAGCATACCCCTCATTTGGAAGGACCCGAGGAGCAGCTCTAGGAGCTAGAGGTGGGGGAGGGTCTGGGACATCATCCTGTATATTGGCCTGTCGGCCCCTTCTTTGTGGAGGAATTTGATTAATTTCATATTCTTGATTGTCATAAACCTCCTCCCCCGGAATCAGATTTCCTAGCGGATCAGCCATTGTACCTAAGTAACCAAAACAAGGAAGTTAAAAATAGAAGGAAAGAAAAACACACTACACTTCTAGTCACAAATATAGTCACACCGTTAAAGCTCCCCGACAACGGTGCCAAAAAGTGATCACGCCTCACCCACACTACTATATAAGTAGGAAGGCAAGGATCGTGTAGATTTTACCCGAATGGTCGGGATCAAATACACATGGAGTCTATAATGGGAGTGAGTGTCTAAGTGATCTAAAAGGGTCGAGTGTTTTTTAATTGCACTTCTAAACATTTGTTGGTGGTGAACTATGTTGAGTGTACTCTATTGTTTGTAAGCTAATTAATGACTAAATTTGTTTTTGTTGTTGTTTTCTGATATTGATAAAGGCACTAGGGTCGTGACTTTTTCCTAGGTGGATAAACAACGGGGTTCAATTCTAAGGTAGGGGAATTGGCTAGGGATACAACTATAACCAATGCACGAAGGTGCTCACTCTATACCTCTCGGTAGTTTGAGTGATTTTACCCTAATATCCCCTCTCGAGGTCAATTGTGTGTCAATTAATCAAGATATTAAGGATTAGGTAGGTTATTACTCTCTCGAGGTTTAACCCGTTAACTAGGGCTCAAGTAGGGTTTGACCATTTCTGGGTTTAACCCAATTGATTGGGACTACCAATCTCTTGATAATGCCCTAATTTCCTATTAGGCTAATTTCTACACTCAAGTCTTCTTTCTCAAGAAAGACCCAAGTCATGAAAATGCTAATTAGTGTTTGCAACCACTAATTATAGCAATAGAAACCTTGAACTAGCCTAAATAGCCAACACCCATTAATTTCCCAACCTTAATTTCAAAACCCCATTACATACCCACACTAGGGTTGAGCCACAACCCTAGCTAATGGGTCTAGCTACTTATAATCAAAGATGAAAACAATGATAGAAAAGAAGAATAACCCATCTAATTGATTCCTAACAATGAAATTGAAGTTTCAATGTTAAAAATGCAAGAATAAAGCTAGAAAAATGAGAACCCTAAAATATTCACATGCTCTCTACTTCAAAAATTAAAAGATATGTAAAGAAATTACAAAATAGTCTATTTATAGTCTGCCAAATTTTCGGACAAAAATGCTCCTGCGGGACCACCGCGGACTTCGAAGACACGACCGCGGTCCACAAAAATAATGAGGCTACTGAGCTGCTGGTCTTCTGGTAAGGTACGACCGCAGACCGCGAAATAAGGACCGCGGTGAGAAAGTGCCTGGCATGCACCATCACTGGAATGCCACCGCGGACCGCGAAATGAGGACCGCGGCTGTGGTGGAAACTTGCATTGCCTTCAATCCTTACTAGAATGTCACCAAGGACCGCGAAATGAGGACCGCGGCCACAGTGGAAACTTGCATTATTTCCCAAGCTCACTGGAATGCCACCACGGACCGCAAAATAAGGACCGCGGACGCGGTGGAAACTGCCTTGTGTTCAATCCTTACTGGAATGCCACCGCGGACCGCGAAATGAGGACCACGGCCGCGGTGTAAACTTGCATTATTTTCGACCTCACTGGAATTCCACCGCGAACCGCGAAATGAGAACTGCGGTCGCGATGGCCTTTTGCTTGATCATCTTTGTTGTGTTTGATCCTTGTGTCAACTCCTATTTTGAACATATTTTAGACTGAGTGTCTTCATTTCTGATTCAATCCTGCAACAAGCACAATGTATAAGCTTTCAGGGCCACTTTGTGTACTGTTATATCCAAAATTTATGTATAAGGGACCGAAAAACGAGGCAAAAATCCAAGTTATCATTGGCCAGGCCACAGGGGGTCGCACCTGCGATGCTGGGGACCGCAGGAGAGGTCCCGCACCTGCGACTGGACAAATGGCACCTGCGGTCACACCAGAACAGGTGCACCAGCAGCTATTTTTTGCTGGTTTTTAGCCCCGTTAGGTGCTCGGGAGGCACCTGGGCCCACCCGAGCCCTAGTCCAAATATACCAATGAGTCCCAAATCATAATACGGACTCGCTCGAGCCTTCGAACACCCAAAACAACGCTAAAACTCAAAATCACACCTCCAAACCCCAAGAACAAAACTTAGGAACTTTAAGTTTTCTAGACTTCGCTAACAACGCGTCGAACCGACCTATACAACTCGGAATGACACCAAACTTTGCAGGCAAGTCATAACTAAGATAACGAAACTATTCCCGGTCTCGGAATTCCGTTCGGACCTCGATCACACAAAAATACATCCCAAACCAAAATATGAACTTAAGGAACTTCTTATTTCAATATTGGGCGGCGAAAATTCCTCTGGTTCATCAGAAACCCATTTCGAACATACGCCCAAGTGCGAAATCATCACATGAATCTACCAGAACCGACGAAACTCAATTCCGAGGTCGTTTACCAAAAATGTTGACCGCAGTCAAACTTGACCTTAAAGGCCAACCTTAAGGAACCAATTGTTCCTATTGCACTCTAAACACCTCCGAATCCAGGACCACCAGTCCCCCCAAGTCATTAATCATAAAAATCCGCTATGGGAAGTTTCATTTAGGAGAACGGGGTCCGATAACATAAAACGACCGGTCGGATCGTTACAAAGCATGTCATATTATTTAAGTCCGCATTATTAGAACTGAAAAGAGGAAGATAAGAAAAATAAAAAAATCAGAAAGAATAATATAAAAAGATTCATAGACGATGAAATATTTATTTCATTTCATTGAATTTGAAGATATGTGGGTTTACATTGGAATTTAAAAGACAAAAACCTAAAAACATTCGAGTTACACCCTTAAATAACTCGAAATGCAGAAAAGATGGCAATACTGAACTACTAGGATTCCTGCCTGACGGGGAATGGAGTAGCCTTCTAATTTTGAATTTTAGCATTGGGCCCCATGTACTGCACCTCAATAGTGCTCGAGCCTTCGCCCGGTTGGACCATGTGGACTATGTAGAGCATTTGCCTCATTGCTTCACAAATATCCTCAATTCCATCGGCCGTGAAGGCCTCTTTTTCCTATTTTATATACCTTGGCTTAACAAATGACAAGGCGAGGTGCGGAACTGGCTGAGGCAGGACCCACCCATTTTTCTTATGTTCATCAACCCATTTTTCATCAACATGGGTAACTTGGAAACCTATGCCAAAGAATTTCTTGTTGATAGCCAAGGTGACGGTTTCTGTGAAGCCCTGTAAGGATACCCCGAGCCCTTTCCCAGGCTTGTACCCATGTTTGATCATTTCGCTCGCGACAATGATTGATGCGCTTGATAAACAAGGTTGACGACATGGGGTTCCTTCCTCGCATTGGTCAGTGATTATGATTTCAAAGGCTTGGTAGACGACGTGTTCACTTCCCTCTCTAGCCTCCAAACATGGGACTGACGGGTCCCTGTAGATTGACTGTTCATCTTCTCCATGGACAAGTATTTCTTGGTTCTCATGTTCGAATTTGACCATCTGATGGATAGTAGAGGGCACGGCTCACGCAACATGGATCCATAGTCTTCCGAGGATAAAGTTATAGGAAGTGTCCATGTCCAAAACTTGGAATGTTACTTCAAAATATATGGGGCCAATGGTTAGGATCAAGTCGATTTCACCTATCGTATCCCATTTAACACCGTTGAAAGCACACACGCAAATATTGTTTTGTCTAATCCTTTCAGTCCCAATTTCCATCCTTTGTAATGTTGATAGATGGCAAATATTAACTCCGGATCCCCCGTCCAACATGACCCTTTTCACATAATATACCTCACGCTTGATAGTCAAGTAAAAGGCCTTGCTGTGGGCGGCTCCTTCGGGAGGCACGTCATTTCGGTTGAAAGAGATTCGGTTGACCTCGACCTCACTGGAATTCCACCGCGGACCGCAAAATGAGGATCGCGGCCGCGGTGGCCTTTTGCTTGATCATCTTTGTTGTGTTTGATTCTTGTGCCGGATTCACTCCTGTTTTGAGCATATTTTATACTGAGTGTCTTCATTTCTGGTTAAATCCTGCAACAAGCACAATGTATAAGCTTTCGGGGCCACTTTGTGTACCGTTATATCCAAAATTCATGTATAAGAAAATGGAAAACGAGGCAAAAATCCAAGTTATCATTGACCAGGCCACAGAGGGTCGCACCTGCGATGCTGGGGACCGCAGGAGAGGTCCCGCACCTGTGACTGGGCAACTGCACCTGCGGTAACACCAGAACAGGTGCACCAACATCTATTGTTTGCTGGTTTTTAGCCCCGTTAGGTGCCTGGGAGGCACCTGGGCCCACCCGGCCCTAGTCTAAATATATCAACGAGTCCCAAATCATAATACGGACTCGCTCGAGCAAAACAACGCTAAAACTCAAAATCACACCTCCAAACCCCAAGAACCAAACTTAGGAACTTTAAGTTTTCTAGACTTCGCTAACAACGCGTTGAACCGACCTATACAACTCGGAATGACACCAAATTTTGCAGGCAAGTCATAATTAACATAACCGAACTATTCCCGGTCTCAGAATTCCGTTCGGACCTCGATCACACAAAAACACGTCCCAAACCAAAATATGAACTTAAGGAACTTCTTATTTCAATATTGGGCGGCGAAATTCCTCCGGGTCATCAGAAACCCATTTCGAACATACGCCGAAGTCCGAAATCATCACATGAAGCTACCAGAATTGAAGAAACTCGATTCCGAGGTCGTTTACCAAAAATGTTTACCGCTGTTATACTTGGCCTTAAAGGACAACCTTAAGGAACCAATTGTTCCTATTGCACTCTAAACACCTCCGAATCCCGGACCACCAGTACCCGTAAGTCATTAATCATAAAAAGCCACTATAGGAAGTTTCATTTAGGGGAACGGGGTCCGATAACATAAAATGACCGGTCGGGTCGTTACAAAGCATGTCATATTATTTAAGTCTGCATTATTAGAACTGAAAAGAGGAAGATAAGAAAAATAAAAAAATCGAAAAGAATAATATAAAAATATTCATAGACGATGAAATATTGATTTCTTTTCATTGAATTTGAAGATATGAGGGTTTACATTGGAATTTAAAAGACAAAAAACTAAAAACATTCGAGTTACACCATGAAATAACTCGGAATGCAGAAAAGATGGCAAGACTGAACTACTGGGATTCCCGCCTGACGGGGAATGGAGTAGCCTTCCAATTTTGAAGATTAGCATTGGGCCCCATGTACTGCACCTCAACAGTGCTCGAGCCTTCGCCCGGTTGGACCATGTGGACTACGTAAAGCATTTGCCTCATTGCTTCACAAATATCCTCAATTCCATCGGTTGTGAAGGCCTCTTCTTCCTATTTTATATACCTTGGCTTAACAAATGACCTGACGAGGTGCGGGACTGGCTGAGGCAGGACCCACCCATTTTTCTTACGTTCATCAGCCCATTTTTTGTCAGCATGGGTAACTTGGAAACCTATGCCAAAGAATTTCTTGTTGACAGCCAAGGTGACGGTTTCTGTGATGCCCTATAAGGATACCCTGAGCCCTTTCCCAGGCTTGTACCCATGTTTGATCATTTTGCTCGCGACCATAATTGATGCGCTTGATAAACAAGGTTGAGGACATGGGGTTCCTTCCTCGCACTAGTCGGCGATTACGATTTCAAAGGCTTGGTAGGCGATGTGTTTAATTCCCTCTCTAGCCTCCAAACATGGGACTGACGGGTCCCTGTAGATTGACTATTCATCTTCTCCATGGACAACTATTTCTTGGTTCTCATGTTCGAATTTGACCATTTGATGGATAGTAGAGGGCACGACTCCCGCAGCATGGATCCATGGTCTTCCTAGGAGAAAGTTATAGGAAGTGTCCATGTCCAAAACTTGGAATGTTACTTCAAAATCTGTGGGGCCAATGGTTAGGATCAAGTCAATTTCACCTATCGTATCCCGTTTGACACTGTCGAAAGCACACACGCAAACATTGTTTGGTCTAATCCTTTCAGTCCCAATTTCCATCCTTTGTAATATTGATAGATGGCAAATATTAACTCCATATCCGCCGTCCAACATGACCCTTTTCACATAATATACCTCACGCTTGACAATCAAGTAAATGGCCTTGTTGTGGGCGGCTCCTTCGGGAGGCAAGTCGTTTCAGTTGAAGGAGATTCGGTTGACCTCAAAAAATCACTCTGCCATTCTTTCCAACTGCTCAACCGTGGTCTTAATTGGAACATACGCCTCATTCAGCGTCTTTATAAGCACCCTCTACTGTTCGTTTGAGATCATCAATAAGGACAAAAGTGAAACCTGGATGGATCCTTTCTAAGTTGATCAATTATAGCATACTCCGAGGTTTTCATCTTCCGAAAAAATTCCTCTGCTTCTTCAGTAGTAACTGGCTTATTGAGGGGAAAACGTTTGTGCTTGGTTTTTTTCAATTCTTCTAGGTTGTGATACCTGCCTGATTGGTTTGTTTCATTTACTTCCCCTCTAATTTCCTTCTCTTTGTATGTGACCAACGTCTGTTTGTAGTTTCAAGGGATGGCAGTAGTATGTCTTATGGGATTTTATGGCACGCGGCTAATGACCAAACGATTATCCAGCCTAGGTGGAATGACGGGCCTTCATGCCACGTAAGTCCCTTTTGGTACATACATGTTTGGCAGATTTGGTGTGGTTTTCCTCTGCTCCAACCTCTTGGGAGGGCTTAACATGAGTTGTCCCTTCCTGGGGGCTCTTGGGACGTAGAGAATGGCTTCTTTGGCAGGTGTTGCCCCTGTGTTTTCTTCCCCGACCTTTTCTTCATTTTAGGGAGAAAAGTTTACCTTCTTCTCATCTCTGAATTTTTTTCCACCGCTTTAGGTTTCCTCTCTGAATCAGCGATGACGATATTAACTTTTAATGCAGGGTCGAATTCGTTATCTTCACAAATCATCTCGATAACCAGCCCGTTGTTGTGAGCCGATAACAGGTTGTTGGTTACATTAGGGACTTCCTCGTCCCTTAACACTACCTGATTCTGTTCGATTAGGTTCTCTATTGCTCTCTTAGGGGTCCAACAATTTTCGATGTCATGCCCTTCCGCCCTGGAGTGATAAGCGCACCTGGTACCTGGCCTGTAGGAGGGAGATTCTAGGTTCTATCTGTTCGGAGGTACATGATGCAACAGGCCCATTTGGACTAATTTTTGGAAGAGGATGGAATACGACTCACCAATGGGTGTGAAGTTTTTTTTCTAGGTGGTTCACGGGGACGTGTGTTATATTGGTAATTATTTTGTGGTGGACGGGGATTATTCGAGGCTTGGTGAGGAGGGTTGTTTCTTGGAGGTGGAGCTCGGTTCTGATTGTAATGTTGTTGTTGTCGGGTGTATGGTTGGGCATTCATTACTGCATAAGGATGAGGGGTCATAGCATACGTTGCGTCCTGGTAAGGGTAATAATTCTGCGGGGCCCTGGAAGGTGGACCAGAATAATCCCGGGGTCACCGAGAGTTTCTTAAGCTCAAAGCCATCATGGCTCCCTCTTTTTTTTTCTTCCGACTGGACAAACCTCCCGAGCCGCTCTGAATGGCTTGGTAAGTGGCTCTTAAAGCTGATTGACTTAAGATGCGGCCTATTTTCAAGTCTTATCCCATTATTAATAGCAGAAGTGTGAGCCGACTAATTCAGGAAAAACTTTCACATGTGCATAGGAAGACTAGAACACTGTTCAACCAGTCGGTCTCACAGTCAGGCAGTAGAAATACAAGAAAGAGATTATTGGTTTTCTTGCTCCCGTTTCCTCATCTGCGCTCATCAAGACAACTTTGTTCGATTAAAAACCACCGAAATGACAAGATCCAAATTCGAATTGGTTCCTGGTCCTGGTCAGAGACCAAAGTGTTCACGCCAGCGGTCCAACAAAGAGCACTTACCTTTCTAAACCAAGAAAGATTCAAGAATCAATCCATTGCCAGAAAGATACAATACGACTTAGCCAAAAAAGGTGAGCGCCTAGTGCGAGCCTTATTGAAAACGGACTAGCTAACGAGAAATCGTTCTAAAGCAAGAAACAAGGGAGAAACAGCTCTGATTCCTTCACCGAGAACGAGAAGGAAGTTTTATAGAACGAACAAGCACTAAACAAGGGGGTGGTAACACGATGTATAGAGTCTGACACCTGCCCGGTGCTGGAAGGTCGGAAGGAGGGCGTGATATTCCAATTCTACATAGTTCTGTGATCCGCCGAACGAAGTGGTTCTAATGAACCATATTGGGAGAGATCCCCCCACATGGTAGCGATCCAACTAAAGATTTTGATTCCAGTAGGGACAACAATGATCATAGTAGCTGCAGAGGATTGGGGGTACGGAAGATAAGAAGAGCGACCCAAAAACGAAAAGAAGAGTATGAGGGGCTTTTAATGATCCCTAAGTCTCGCATGAAGAATTCTTATTGCAGCTTTATGATGGCCCACCATCACAGGGAATCTCAAAACCCCGTGCTCCATAGTAAAGCACATGTTTGAAAAAAAGCATCCAATTCCATGTCTTAAACATGATTAGGGTTAAGGGAAGGATTGTAGCTGGATAGTAGGCGGCGGGGAAAAAGGATATGGTTTTGGTTCTCTTCTATCCTATTCCTTCAATCAAAGAAGAATCCATGCCCAGGTCTAGTTCCAGCGCATAGTCAGAGTCTTCCCAGGTCTAGTATACAAGATGATCAATATAGTAATAGGATACATCTGCTGAAGGCAAGACTCATGTAACAACAAGCTAGACCGAAGCTCAGCCATAATTGGTTTTGGTCGTTGAAACTTTGCCGTAGTGACAAAGCTTCATAGTCCGAAGGCAGGCCAGCAAGAAGGAATGTAAACATATCAGATTGGGACATGATTAGTTGGCGATGAACAAGTAAGAATTGCCTCAACAGTCACCCGTGATTCGATAGTTCCATTTTTCGCTGATGCAGGCCGATTGGGATCCCAATAGTCAATCGTTCCTCACCCTCATTCCAATCAAATCTATTCGAACCAAGAAGTTACATCTCACATTTTCTAGGGGTAAAGACGATGCTCTCATTTGGGGATGTGCTAGGGGCAGGTCAAGTTCGTTCAGCTTGAGGGATAAATTACGTGGCTGACTTGCCAGTCCATCAAATATCGTAGTTTATCTTGCCATTTGAAATATTTTCCCGTGTGACTAGGAATTCTCAGTGAAAACCTCTCAATTGTCATCATCTGGCCTCTCTTGCTACCACGGTAACACCTTCTTTTTCTCATACAAGTAGCCCCTAAGCGGGATAATTCTATAACCCAAGTTTTGGGCATATAGCTGATATAGGATCTTGTGGAACAGGATCTGATTCTGCAATCGGTTCAGTACAAATGAAGAAATTTTGAAGAAAAGGGTCAAAACTCGCTATCTACGATCCCTATTGCCTTACTACTAGCACTTGGGCTTGCCTTACGCTTTAATTCAAGCTAACTAGATAGGTAGGATAGGGGAACCCACTCTTCTTCCTTGAGCTCGATTAGGGGCCCCTTCCCTCCATTCTCTCAAGTATCTCTCCGCTTCCTCTGCCGTTTTCTACCATTTCTCCAAGTTTGATGGCCTCCGTGAATGGTTTGCCCATTGTAGACATCATGTTTTGGAAATAATTAGCCTATTGGGACGCTTGTTCACGCCATTTGATAGCATACTCCCGGAAGCTTTCCGAGGTTTTCTTTTTTAGGTTGGACAAAGAATTTCTATCCGAAGCTATGTCCACATTGTATTGGAATTTCCTCACAAAATCCCGGGCAAGATCATCCCATTATATGCGAATGGGAGATGTCTTGGTCTATATACCATTCAGAAGCAATTCTGGTGAGGCTCTCTCCGAGGTAGGCCATTAACAACTCTTCTTTTCCACCAACACCCCTCAGCTGGTTACAATATCACTTTAAATGCGCAATCGGGTCTCCATTCCCATCATATCTCTCGAACTTTGGCGTCTTAAAGCCCACAGGTAAATGCACGTGAAGGAACATGCACACACCGGCATATGACATGCTCTTTTGGCCACTAATGCCCTGTATATTCTTGAGGCTTTGCTCGATGTTTTTCATTTTTTGTGCTATATCCTCTTGTTCAGGATTCCTTACGGTTCTCTCCTATTCTACGGGAGATTCAAATTGTGGGTGCTGAGGATAGGAATTTGGGGTGACCCGAGCGGTATCCAATTGGAACTGGGGAGCTTGGAAAGTGAAGGAGGATGGTTCAAAGCTTTGTCGAGGCAGTGTTGGTTATGCCATACTAGTGGCTGGTAGTATTGTGAACACGGTAGATGGTATTCCTGAAGATGGTGCCGGGGGGCGAACCTCAAAAGTAATTCCAGTGAAGTTTGTTGTCATGGTGGGGTACCCAAATGGAAGGAATGGGTTAGTTATTGGGATAGGGACATTTGTAGTTCCTCCCATCCTAGGGATTAATTCAGAGAATCCAGGGATAGTACTGGGTGGCTCCCTGCCATTGGACCATGCATCCCACATTTCTAGCATGCGAGATCTTAGACTTCTATTTTCCTCATCAGTTGATGACTCTGGCTGTGGGATAATCGATGCAGGGCTATCCCCGGGCTCAACGGTAGGTAGATGACTCTCTGAGGCCATGGAGATACTTCCTTTAGATCTCGTGAAATAAGGGTGTGAAGCCATATTACCACCACAAAACCACCCACCTAAAAATAGACCCTGTTCTTTTAAAGCATACACAACAAATCGGTTAGTTCGATACTTTTAACACATAGGGAATTGCATATTGGGGGATGCAATGTACCTAAAAAGTTAAACATTTTTCTAAGATGTTTTGCGATGGCTCTGTGTTTCATCCCAACTTTATTGTCTCCCGCTTTGCATTATTAATTACTTTCTGTTAGGATTGTGATCGAATCCTATGTGGATTGCCAACGTATCATTACGCCGTATGAATTAGATCATTACGTAGTTCAAGGAATAGATATAAAGTAACACAATGAATTTTTTTCATTTCATTAATAAAGGATATCTCTTTTTGGTTTTTCATAGTAGGGAATGAAATTACTGACAACTATAAAGGAAAACAATACAGACTCGAAAAAAAATGACAAAAAAATTTAAAACTCCAGAAAGCAGTAAAGTACAGACTCGAAAACTGGATAATCAAAAGTGCATGAGAGCTTCTACTGGTCTTATTGGAGTCTATGGGGCATTGGTTAGTCTTTGCGCGGGCCTCCGTGCAATGTCTTCTTGAAGACGGTCCAATTCATCCATCACCTGGTGGACGAAGGTCATCATAGAAGCGAAGAACATGGACCTAGTCATGTCTTCACACTCGTGACATTTCATTACGACATAGTCAACTATTTCCTTAATCCTAGTTCTGATGACTCCTTTCTACTGAAGAAGACGCCCAATTTGTTGTGCCTGGGCTTCCAAAACTTGTGCACTTCTGTTGTTTTGGTCGTGTAGTTGTTGCACACTTTCTTCTAGTTAGAAAATTAGTGTGTAATAGTGCTCTTTTTCTATCTTCAAATTTTTGGTTTGCTGACCATTTCATTCCTAAGGACAAACAAATTTTCTTTTAGAATGGCTATTTCTTTGCCATATTTCTGTGTCAAATGGTGGGCTTGTTCTTCTGCTCCCTTAGCTAGTTTTGTTTGAGCATCTAGCAAATCCCTTTCGATTTTTATCAAGTCAGTTGCATAGTCGTGGACCTTCATTCTTAAGTTGTTGATGATTTTTTCATCTCTCTCGCTTCTTACAGGCGTTTCGGCGGCTATCCTAATGTTCCGGAGTTGGGCTCGGAGCGCCTCGTTCTCTCTGTTTAATTTTCTCTTTTCTCCTTCAGCTACCTACGCCTGCAAATCATTGTCAAATGCGAGGTTTCTCAAATTTTCCTCCAAGGCATGGATAGTGGCTTGATATTTTCTTTTTCTTTTTCTCCCCAGACCAACCGTTCTTGGATTTTGTCATCAAAAGCTTGAACATGAGGCCTTTTGGCGGGCCTTTCTGGCTCGGGCTATGGTTCCTCATCAATGCAAATCCTTTTCTCGAACCATGCGGCATAGCCCAGATCTACTTCACCTTTGGCAAGATCAGGTACTTGAGTGTCTTCTTTCAAGTATCGGCACCCAATCTAGATTCGTTGAATTAAAGCTTCGGGAAGTGGGGCTTCGGGATGTAGCTCAATTACTTGGACACTCAAATCTTCATCCTCAGGTACTACTTGATATCTTCCCAATTGCCTCAGGACCCTTTGGGGTGCATATGGTTGGACATTTCTCAAGCCCATCAATATTAAATAGTTTTTTATGGCTGACATATATATAACTTCCCTCACTGGAAGCCATCCTAGAGTCCACTCAATCTGATTTGCCTTTATGTCACGACCAAATTCCCAACCCACGGGATCGTGATGGCGCCTAACATAATACTTGCTAGGCAAGCCGATGTTAGAAATTTACTAACCATTTCCTTTAAATGTTTACTTGAAACAATAGAAAATCTTAAAAATAAAATAAATAAATCTAATGCTTTCCAATAAATGACTTCATGAATAATATTAGATAAAATAAAACGAACCACAAACTATTACCAACTATATATCTACCCAAGGTCTAGTGTCACAATTCATGAACTGCTAAAGAGTACTACAAATAATGGGCTGAAAGAATCATATATATGTTTTTGAATGTAATAAAACAGTGTCTATAAAATTAAGAGAATACTCCAGGAATATGCGGATGCCAGCATATCTACCTCGTATCTCCGTGGGAATAATGTCAGCTACTACTTTCACCTAACTCTGACCGGTACCTGGATTTGAACAAGAAGTGCAGAGTGTAGTATCAGTACAACCGACCCCATGTACTGAGTAAGTGTCGAGCCTAACCTTGACGAAGTAGTGACGAGGCTACGACGGGGCATTATCAATATAACCTGTGAACAATAAATATAATAAAGCAAAAAATAAATAATAATAATAAACTAAATAACTAGTAACTTGCAACAGTAAATAAAAACAACTCGGATAACTCTTTTCAGATATCAGCTATAATCAACTCCTCAATATTTCCAAGTTTTAATTTAAATCACAGTAAAAATCAGAGTATGAAAACCTTTTTAATAAAACTGGAGTTTTTCCAAAATCCTTATTTTTGAAAATCAATAAAACATAAATATTCACCCTTATCGCTCCTTGTTGCGGCGCGCAGCCCGCTCCCACATGTCCATCCTTATTGCTCATCCCTATATATATCACCCTTATTTATCGTGTTGCGGCGTCCAACCCGATCCCACCTGTCCACCATTATCACTCCTTGTTGCGGTGTGCAACCCGCTCCCACCATACAATCACATCACTTTATTTATAAAAAGGTATTTTCACAATTTAAGTCAAAGTCTTTCACAATATTTATGTCTCAACAATTGTAAGAGCTGAATATGAAATAATGACAATAAAACAATGATTATTCCAGCCTTTAATTTATAAACAGTAAAACATGAATATTCTCCCTTATTGCNTATATATATATATATATATATATATATATATATATATATATCACCCTTATTTCTCCTATTACGGTGTGTAACCCGATCCCACCTCTCCACCCATATCACTCTGTGTTGCAGCGTGCAACCTGCTCCCACCAGACAAATCACATTTCATCTACTTATTTATAATAAAGTTTCACAAATCGGATTCCAAGCTTTTCACAATACTTAAATCTCAATTATCATAAACAGGAAACTGTACTATTCAGAAACTTTACCAATTATCACTACACAGCGAAACCAACCGAAATGTATAACGTAACATTAACAACCAGCTCGACCAGATGTATCACAATGTGACTAATGATCAAGTAACACTTCCAAAATACTTGGAATAATACTTAACACAAGTCGACAAAAATAATTAGACATGGAGGCATCAATGATCATAAAACTATTTAAGCTAGGAATCAATTAAATTGGAAATAAGGAAGGGACCACGTTCAACAAATAATTTAGTGGTGCATAGATACTCGTCACCTCACCTATACACCACACACATGCAATTTCACATAGCATTTAAGTTGGGGATTCCTATTACCTCAAGTCAAGGTTAAACCAAGCACTTACCTCAAATTCGCAGGTCACTCACTGCTCAATTACCACTTTTCCTTTAGAGTCTTGCTCTGACCCGCTCGAATCTAATCATAATCAGATTAATACCATCAACATAGTCTAACGAATCTAATTCCACAATAAAAACTACCAAATATGACAAAAATCCAAAATCGGCCAAAATCCGACCCTAGGGCCCACATCTCGAAATCAGTCAAAAATGCAGAATCAAAACCCTCGTCCTCTCTTGAGTCTAACCCATATAAAATTTATCAAAATCGGACTCCGTTTGGTCCCTTAAATTCCTACCTAAAACTCTCCAAAATTCAAGCCCTAACTCCTTCAATTTCACTTTAAAATCATCAATCAAATCCCAAAAACGAAGATGGATTTATGAAACATAACCAAAAATTAGTAAAGAACACTTACCCAAATCCTTATGGTGAAAATCGCCTCCAAAATCGCTCAAATCCGAGCTCCCCAACTCAAAATATGACCGAATGAACAAACCCTTATTTTATATATTTTTTTGCGAGCTATTCTACCTTGTTTCTCATTCCAAACAATCCTGAAACTCACTTTTTATGCCTCTAGTTGATTCCTCGTGAAATTCTAGTCAAGTTAGGATTTTGAATCACCCAATTTGACCTTATAATGAAGGAGATATGTATATTTTAATATTTGCAAATAGTGCATATTTTTAAATACGTCGTCAGTGGTAATTTCGTAATTAATCTGAAAAATCCGGCAACCTTAGTAAAATGACCATAAAATCCTCATACGATGTCCAAATTCGATTATTCTTTTTGCTACAGTTCGATAATGACGATACGGGTCTAATACTTCAACCAAAGCAGAAACCAAAGCTTATTTGTTCAATATGATATCATTTATGCTTGAAAAACAACGTCGAAACATAAGAAAAACGAGCACAACACAACCCAAACCTATCCGAAACTCACTCGAGACCCTCGAGACCTCAACCAATAATTTAAATAAGTCATATATTACTAATCGAACTTAGTCGAACCTCCAGAACACTCAAGACAACACTAAAACACCAAATCAACCTCGGTAAACTTCCAAAATTCGCTAACGACGTCGAAACCTACCAAACCACATCTGAATGACCTCAAATTTTGCACACACATCAAAAATGACACTACGAACCTATTATAACTTCCGTAATTACATTTCGACCTCGATACCTAATTTTCCACTTTCGACCAAAATCACCAAATTTCTAACTTTCGCCGATTCAAGCCTAGAACGGAGTCTTAGTTCATAAAATGACCCCTTGGGTCATCACACTTTAAAGTTCTCAAGTGGATTATCCAAGCTTCAACACCTTCTGAGGAGTTTTAATCTTTCACTCTTTCTTCATAGCTTTCAATGAAGTTGCTCTTGCTTGGACCGTAGTTCATAAATTTTGGATGATGGCGAAGGTGTTCAATTAACCATATTTGTAACCGAATGTTTCAACCTTCAAAGAATGTCGCCCCCTACTTACACCGTGTCAATGGCCAATGGATGTCCGATAATATTAGTGGAGCGAGTGTGTGATCTTCCTTGGTAGTTAGGACTTGTGCGATTCTAGCCATACGGATATCAACTGTCCCCTTTTCCTTTGGGAAGACCATGACACCCAGAAATGCCACTATGAAGGCAAAACGACGGTGAATTTTCCAAGTATCTTTGCTTTGTTTGTTGTTCAACCCTTTTTCATGCGTTTCAACCCCCTCTAGATGCCCATACCTGGAGTATAGGGAGTACAACGAGCAACAACCCTCCTCACACGGTTATTTCTTATTTGCTCACTGATGTTCATGATATCAAATAAACGGCGCACTGTCATAGGCCTCGAAAATATAAGCTATTGATTTCTCAGACCCCGATCAAAACTTGTATACCCCATTATTTCCTCCAAGGTGGGAGTGAGCTCGAAGCCTGATAAGCGGAAGACATTACGGACAGGATCCCAAAAGGTCACTAAAGCCTTGATTATTTCGTGGCTTAACTTTCATGATATTGGTGAGAGCACCCAGATTTTCGAATACCCACTTTTGACCCTCTTTGTCTAGATCATACCACCACATTTGGAGTTGTAGTGGAGCTTGCTCTATGGCATTAAATGGTGGATTTTGGACGGTATTTATTCTGTACTTGTGAGTGGGTAGGGTTCAGTTTGACTCTAATTTTGAAAGACAAGACCATCAGACTCTTTTTGCAAGAACCAGTGTTTAATTTTTAAAGAAATATCACCTAAAGGAGGATATTTGTGCAACATCGACCAGAACGGCATTTTTGCAATAGTGGACCCTTCTTACTTTCGAATAAAGTTTTGAGGCCGAAGTAAGGCACTTTTCTAGGAAAAGTGATGATTTATGGACAGACATGTACGTTCTTAGCGAGAATAGCCTTTCAACAATGTAAGGTGTTCTAAGGCTATTCCGGCTAGAATGACACAAGACTTAACCGAAAATGGGTCGATTTTATATTTTGACCAACGGACATACTTTATTACATTATTTGGTTGGAACAATTGGGGTCGGCACCGATGAGGTTTGACTACGTATCTCACATCCGGTGAGAATCAGACCCGCGTAATTCAGACAGTATTGGCACAACTAGAAAAATATGATATTGACTCAATTTTATTTTTTTGAAATACATTCTTTTTTTTTCTTTAAATTTTGGCAGAGTTTCGAGGCATTTTCAAATACAGGGATTTTAAAACCAGGGTAAATTTTCTATTCTACTTCACTCTTGGTCTTTTTGTTGTTTTTCTTTCCTTAGCCAGTCAACAAACAAGCTGAAACAAATGCATGCACAAGTAGCAGGTAAGATGCATCAGGATGGTCTTTTATTTCGGGTACACTTGTCCTAGACGGACCCAACCCCTGTGTTGAGTCCCCTAATTCAAAGTCACATGATGAAAATAAACATTCCTACTAAGGATCCAGATGAGGCTTTGTTATTCTTGTTTTAAACCTGGGGTTGTGTTCTAAACCTGGCTTACCCGAGCGGACAACTCGAGCCGAGGAGGGAGCGACGTACCGGGAGCACGAAAGTCTACCCGGCCTAGTGGTTGATCCATCCTCGTTCTATTTGGTATGACTTCTAACAGAAAGGCGGGCCACGCGAACGTGTGCACCATATTTTAGAAGACTCGGAAGGGGGAAGTAACAAGGCAGTTTAATACAATACAAATAATATCAAAGCGGTAAATGAATAGCAATAAACATATTAGGCCCACAAAAATATAGTAATATCACAATCAATAAAGCCAAGTAAAATCACATTAAAAGCTCGAGTTCTTGAACCCTGAACCAGAGATTCTAGGTTCGAATCCCCAGCAGAGTCGCCAGAGGTGTCACACCTCCTTTTTTCTAATGGGGGATATGAGAGTTTTTCCAATTTAAGTGACATAATTTAGATTGGGATTATTTAATTAATTTAAGAGTCACCACTCGGAATTATTTATTTTCGGTGTTCCGAGTCACCATTTATTTTTAAAATTCCAAATTGAGGAAATTTTGACTCCGTTCAAAAGTTTGCGAAACTAGAAGACCGGGTAAGGAATTATGTTAACCCGGGAGAAGGTGTTAGGCACTCCTGAGTTCCGTGGTTTTAGCACAGTCGCTTTGGTGATTTATACTTGGCTTATTTTATCTAATTACTCATTTCAGGACCTATGTTTATTTTACCTTTTACCGCTTCTAATTACTCGATTATTCGTATTTAAAAGGATTATCTTAAGACGAGTTATGCATACGTATACTCGTTTAATTTGGTGTGTCAAAATCATGTCACGCGTACGTGTACATAATACACGACATTCAGTTTATTTAAGAAAAATTTAATCAAAGTCGCGCGAACACGTACCTTGAATTTATTTGAAAAATCGGGATCACGTCATGCGAAAATATACGCAATCACGATAGTAGTTTAAAAACCGCGCCTAAAAGAATTTTTACGAGTTTTTGATTAAGGCGTTTTATTTACTAAGAATGTTTAACCATGGTTACGAGAACGTGTTCCTCGGCTTGTTTTTGGCATCACAACTATGTCACGTGTACGTGTACATAATTGTAATAGTTAATTCGATTAGAAGCACCTAAAGTTATTCTTATGTATATAAACTAAATACCCTATGTCATGTGGCCAAGTGTAAAGGCCCAATACTATGTGATATGTTTGTTTGTATCAAATGTGGCAGCTTCTATATGAGTTGCCAAACATGACCAGATTTCAAAGTTTGGGGCCTGACAAGGACTGAATCCAAATGAACTCTAGCCCAAGACATATATTATTCGTTATTGGGTCTAGCTAATGAATTCAGCTTGAAAAGAATTTGGGCCTGCTTGAGTCCAGTTGACTCTGGCCCAATGCATATTTTAAGGCAGCTAAATGAATTCAGTCCAAAAATAATTTGGGCCTAGTAATCATGGAGTCTAAATGACTCTGGCCCAATATAATATTATTAAGTATTTAATCAATTAAGCACATTTAATTCAGGGAGACCTGGGCCTAATAATGAGTCCAAAAGACTCTATCACAATATTCATTGGTGGACAAATAAATGGAATTACCTAAAAATGATTTGGGCCTGATGGAAATGAGTCCAAGTGACTCTGGCCCTATGCATATTTGTGTGAATGAGTTTGAGATTAAAATCTATAATAACAATTATAAAATTTACCTATATTTTATTTGTCATTTAAAGCACAAGTTAAAAGGAATTTTGGGATATGAATAAAATAAATCAAAATTTGGGTTAAATTTGGATAATTCTTACTGATTGCCTAAGTCTTTTATTTCTTATTAACTTATGTTAAGTGATAAATTTAAAAATCATTGGCATTTGAAAGTTTAAAGTGATTGTTTCTAGTCAAATTGTTTGCTTAATTTATTAACTGAAACCTAAGATATAATTCCATGGACCCAATTGGTTTGGGCTTGAAACTGTATTAGGGTTTGCTACCCAATTGGCCCATAAAAGCCTAGTTTTCATGACCAAAATTAATAAAATTTGAATTACTATATTTAATTGTTTAAAACAGTATAGTAAAGAGACTAATATATTAAACTAATTCATCGCATAACACAGAATATATAAAGCTTTACTAAAATAGAATTGTTTTATACTACGTATACGCTTTCATGAAATATATGAAGCTTTAAAAAGATCTTTGTAGTTTTCCAGAATATTTTAATATAAAGCTAATATAACTTGAACTTCCTAAACAGTGTAAATAATTACTCCTACATGAATTCATACATAACTCCCAACCAAACAACCTTAGCCAACATGATTTATGCAATATTCAAAAAAAAGAAGATTTAATAAACAACAAGTCAGAATCATGATAAAATAAAAATTAAACATTACATTTGTCAAGAGAGTACCTTGATAGCAGCTAATAAACAAACAAATAAATCTCTGAAACTTGAGTAAGGCAGCAGAAATAAAACCCTAATAGGAAAAACCATTCGGATTTCTTAAAATAGGAAAGGCGTGTATGTTTTTGTTTCTGAAAGATCAAGGTTGATTTTCCAGAAATTTTCTTTTGAAAATGAAGGGGAAAAAATCTTAAGGCAGTGTAGAATTTTTTTTATGTTTTTGTATGTAAGTGTATTCAAAATGTGTATGAGTATTCAGATTTGTACCTATCTATGAGTCTGTCTATATATGTGTAGCTATTTCAGTGTGCTTCAGGTGTATTATAATAAAAAAAAGAGGAGTGTATATATAAAGTGAGTGAGTGAAAAGGTATAAGAATTAGGGTACAAAAGAACCTGCCGGAATTCCCTGAAAATTAGGGAAAAGGCATATTTCTTAACAGAAATGGACAACTGTCCAATTTCTAGTACCTTCCTTATCTCAGAAAATGGACAAGTGTCCAATTTCCGGATATTTTTGGATCTTATCCCTATTTTTTTACTCAGCATTGGGACAACTCTCCCTTATTCTAGAAGTTTCTAGTGTTTTCTGAAAACTTTTAGAATTAAAATTTCCCAAATTGACCCTTAAGGGCCTTGGATTTTCCTCAGAACCAGATTGGTTCTGGGACTGAATCAGGTGACTCTTGGCCTAAGGACTTGGTCTCTTAAGCTTTTTAACAAAGCTATGGGCTTTTCTATTCAGACAGGCCCAATTGATGAGCCAAATGGAACGGGCCAATTTAGTTAGGTCCAGCTCTTAGATAACAACTAAATAAAATAGTAATAGTAAACAACAATTAATTTAAACAAAATAAATCAAACAAAACAGTAATACTACTACAAAACTAAATGCAAAACTAATAAAGATAAAATGTATAATGATACTAAAAATAAATTAAAAAACAGAATGCAAAAAAGGAAAAATAAATTAATCTAGCATTGTTTTTACTTTATCTTAATTAAGTCTTGTTTGATTAATTAACTAAGTCAAACAAAATAATGAACACCATTAAAATAAGAATAGTAGCAACATTAAAACATGCAATAACAGAAAAATTAAGGAAGAAAAAAAACAAGAACAGAAAATAACATAAAATAAAAAGATCTAGCCGTGAAAAAATCCTCGTGCCAAGACTCTCATCTGGGATCTGAGATCCTTGATGGGATATCTTGATAGGAGGATTATTGAACGGATTAGGTGGATTTTAGGGTTTCGGAGATCCTAGATCTAAGATCTAGGGTTTTGGGGGATTTGGTTGGTAGGGTGAGGTTCAGGGAGGTGAGGAGAGTGTACGGAAAGAGTTTGAGGGGTTTTAGAAGTCTACCACCGTCGTAGGCGATTTCCAGCGGCGGGGTTAGGATTTCGGTCGTTTTTAGGTGTAAGATTTATTATTTTTATAGGGTTTTTGGGGTGAGGATTTGTGAGATGAGGTTTAGGAAGAGTAGGGGAGAGAATGGGGTTGATTTGGGGTGTTTTTAAGTTTCGTCGTCGCCTTAGGTGATTTCCGGCAGTGGCGTGGAAGGAGGATATTAAGGCGGCTAGAGTCTGGTGGTGGTTTAGGGTGGAGAGGTGGCTAGAGAGAGAGGTGAGAAAGGGTATCGTTTT
>ML309107.1:0-42765 GCA_005239505.1 Nicotiana paniculata | reverse complement strand
TTCCTATATTACTTGTCGACCACGTACACTTGCGTGTGCATTGGGAAATCAACCAACATAGACTATGATGAAACCTTTGCTCCTGTGGCAAGGTTGGAAGCAATTAGGCTCCTCATAGACTTTGATTCTTACATGGAATTCACCATTCACCAGATGGATGTCAAGAGTGCCTTCCTGAATGGCTATCTCAAGGAAGAAGTGTTTGTACAGCAGCTTCCGGGGTTTGAAAACAAGGAGAATCCTGATCATGTGTACAAGATTGACAAAGCACTGTACGGACTCAAGCAAGCTCCAAGGGCATGGTATGAAAGGGTTTCAAAATTCCTACTGGAAAATGACTACAAGAGAGGTAAAATTTATAGCACCTTATTCTAGAAGGAAAAAGGTAAAGATCTCTTGGTAGTGCAGATATATGTAGATGACATAATCTTTGGGGCAACTTCTGAAAAGCTAAGTAAAGAATTTGCTAAACTAATGGGGAGTGAATTTTAAATGAGCAGGATGGGTGAGCTTAACTTCTTTTTAGGCTTACAAATTAAACAAAATTCAAATGGCACTATGATCCATCAGCAAAAATATGTGAAAGAATTTCTTAAAAGATTTAAAATGGAAGACTCAAAGGAAATTGACACTCCCATTTCAACAACCACGAAACTAGATGTAGATGAACCTGGTTCATCTGTTGATCAAAAGTTGTATAGAGGGATGATTGGGTCATTATTATACCTTACTGCCAGTAGACCTGACATTGTTTTCGCGTAGGGCTTTGTGCAAGATTTCAGGCCAACCCCAAGGAATCCCATTTAACTGCAGTGAAGAGAATCCTGAGATATCTAAAAGGCACCACTGACCTATGTCTTTGGTACCCCAAAGGTAGTAATTTTGATCTTGTGGGATATGCTAATGCTGACTATGCAGGCTTCTTGGTAGATAGAAAGAGCACCTCAGGTATGACACACTTTTTGGGCTCATGTCTTGTGTCTTGGGCCACTAAGAAACAAAATTCAGTAGCTTTATCTACTGCTGAGGCTGAGTACGTGGCTGCATCCTCATGTTTTGCTCAGTTACTATGGATTAAGCAACAACTGATGGACTTTGGCATAGAGGTTGGATGCATTCCTATCTTATGTGATAACAATAGTGCTATTAGTATGACAAAGAACCCCATCCATCATAAAACAACAAAGCACATAGATGTTAGACACTATTTCCTAAGAGACAACTATGAGAAAGGAATGATCTCTATTGAATTCTGCGCTACTGACAAACAAATTGCTGACATCTTTGCTAATGCACTAACTAGAGAGCATTTTGATAGAAACAAGTTAGAATTAGGGATGATTTAAGATCATCTAATTTAACCAATTCAAAACAAAATTGAAAAAAAAGAGGAAATTTTTTTTGGCTAGGAATTCTGAAAGGTGTAAATAATCAGAATAATCGTTGCTCAGTCTCATGCCTTAAAATGCATACTCTATTGCCATGTGTTAGTATGACTCCTTGGTTACTAATGATGTTTTTCTATTTTTGTAAATTGAGGCTTAATCAAGATATTCTAACAAGATGAACCTGGTTCATCGTTGCTGGTTCATCTGACAGACAAGGTATGTGCTCATAACTATACACATATTTAAATATCAATAGTTACTCATGAGTAGGACTCTATCTATAATAAGCTTTTACAAAATCTAGTACCTATCCCAAATTCGAACCCATTCCAAAGAGTCCAATCAAATTAAAATGGCCTAGATTATATGGGAGTCATAACCGTCACTTATCACCTGACACTCCTAAACCGATTAGACTCCCACTTGACCAAAATTACACCCGTTGTGTATTTATTAACCAAGCCTTTAAAAACCCATCATCACTTCTATAATCCTTCATCTTTTTTTCCTAAATCCATAACTGTCAAAACCCTTTCAACCTTCTACTCAAACACCTTGATCCTGATTTTCCTTAACAAAAATCATCACCATGGCTAACACTTCACCTCCTGCTTCATCCTCCTCAACCACACCTGACTACAGTATCACGCTTGTTGATACTGGTTCCACCCCATATCAATCAAATTCTTCCACTCCATCTCAATCACATCCCACCACCCCTCAAAACAACCATGTTCCGTCTCCTCCAGTCACTCCCGTTGTACAACCAAGCCCTAATCCAGAACCCAGGAGAAGGCGTGTGAAAATGCTCGCCAGAAAGACTGTTGCCTCTAGCTCTAGCTAGGAAATTAAACGCAAAGCTTCAAGATGGACAGGCCCAAGAATCTGAGAACTCCAATGACTCTTTCAAGTCTGCCACTGAGGGGGAAGCAATTGGTTCTTCTGATTCTGAACATNTAGAGAGGCTGTAGAGGGGCTGGAAAATCTTCAACATGCAACCGACGAACATGGTTCATCCATTGAGGAAACTTTGGCTGATCTTATGAGAAAATTAGGGGAGAGCTATAAACCCAAAAAGAAGAGGACACCCAAGACTAAGAAAGCTTCTTCTCCAGTGGAAAGCAAGAAGAGAAAAGCCACTCCCTCTATTGATGCTTCTATTCCTAGAGGTCGCACTACAAGGAGTGCAATTAGGCAAAGTGAAGAGGAGTTGCAGAAAGCTTTGAGGGAGAGTAGGAGAAAGAAAGCTGAAAAGGGGAAGGCAAAAGTGTTTGAGCCCGTAGAGGCTGTTGATGTTGAGAAGATGGACCTGGTCCATCAAGAGGAACAAATGGTAGAAGTTGAGATTGAGACACCTAAATAAAAAAAGGCTAAGACTTCTTACAAGATGTCAGCATCTGTGTCTGCTACACCCTCAGCTGTTTGCTAGGAGAACTAGGTCCACAAAGAAATCAAAGAAGGCTCAATTTGATGATGATGATGAGTGGAGTGGTGAAGAAGCAGAGGAGTCTGGTGGAGAGACAGACAAATTGACAAAATTTGGAAAGCGCATGATACTGAAGGGAAGGTTGCTGAAGGATCTTGAAAAATCCGACATGATTTACCTTGTGGACAATCTGGACGTGCAGGGCTGGAAGGACATGGTCCTTCAACTAGATGGCAGGCTGGCCAGGAGTGAGATTTTCGAGTTCATGGAAAATGTAGAAGTCAAGGATGGCAAGGTCTCCAGTCAGGCAAATGGGCTTAAGATCTCCTTTGATGCCAAGGAGCTTGGTGAGATTCTTGGGATTCCCGCTGAGGGATATGATGATTATACAAGGCAGAGGTGGCCCGACTTGGACGACCTTCCTTCTGCACTGCAAATCACCAGGAGGTTCAATGATAATGCTGAAGAAGTGGAACCAAGGGCTGTGTTCAAAAGCAAGATGAAACCTCAACACAAAGTGGTTTTTTAATTTGTCAATAAATGCATACTGCCCAGGCAAGAGAGGAGGAACATAGCAAACTATATGGATTTAACTCTCATGGAGTGCCTGGACAGTGGAAGGCAAATCAACTAGCCCTCGTTCATTATTCAGTTGCTGGACAGGGTGGTAAATGGCTCCAAGACTCATGTTATCCCATATGGGCTCATCCTAACGACTGTGCTGGCTCACTTCAAAGTGCCCATGAAGAAAGCAGAAATGGCCACTGTCAAGGACCATTTTGGGAAGAACACGCTTCTGACATGCAACTACGTTGTGAATGTTCCTGACGATGAACCTGGTTCATCAAGGAAAACACCTGTGAATAGCAAGTTCAGGGCGCTTGTGCATGAAGGTGGGGTTAAGGATGCTGAAATCCTTCGCCTGAAGACCCGCCTTATAGAGGTTGAGGCTGAGCGGGATGCTCTCATGGCTGAACTGGCAAATGAAAAGGAGAAGAATGCAGGGATTCTTCAACAAATGCTCTCTCTTCTCCAAGCTAAGAACCCAACCTCTACCCCTTCCCAGCCTTAGGTGTCCAGTGCCGTCCCGCACCCCTCTATGACCCAGTTCGGGATTTTTTTGCTATCTTTTGCTCATGACTATAACTGCTTTTATTTCTTTATGTGTTTAGGGCCTGAACTATGCTCTTATCAATGAACTGTGCTGCTTTTGCTCTTACCTATTTTGTCTCACTTTCCTTGATAGTTTACATCCTTGGTTTACTATTGATGATTAATCTATGTTTTTGTACTTGCAGTTGCCTCAGTGTCCATGAGTAACTATTATAAATATGGTAATTCTAACACTTTGCAACTTTTCGATGATGTCAAAAGGGGGAAGATGTGATATATTGAAAATTGTGATATTTATAACCTAATGAACTTGGTTCTTTATGATAAATGCTTAATACTATAAAAAGTGTCAATGTTGGATTAAAGTGATTATAGGCCTAAGCATAGAGTTTGTCATATCAAAAAGGGGGAATTTGTTGGATCAAGAAGCTGAATGGTTTTGAAGATTGACAAATGAACTCAGAGTTGAACCAGGTCCATCACTGGAGACATAGACATGTAGAGTTAATGACACGTGAGATGATCACAATAGGAGATAAACACAATCAGTGATCTAAAGATATATCTCCTGATCGAAAAAATTGCAAATTGATAGGGAGATGGACTCCTTATTCAGTAAGGACAGAATCAAGATAGAAGAGGATCTAGAGAGTTGAGATCAACTAGAACTCTTCCACCAAGGAAGAGTTGCATCCGAATTCTAGTATATCTCCTTTTCTACTGATCCTATATATTGTCAAGTGTTCTTATTGAACAGGTTCACACAAACATAGAAGCAAAACAAGAATTGAGAACAAAATTACCAAAGTAGTTTTGTAAGCAGTTCGTGTGAGAATTTTCTGTGCGATTCTGAAGCTACTTGAACCAGCTAGAAGAACCAATTCCAGCTGTTGTCTTTTAGTCTAGTTTATTTGTAGTAGATGATTACAAAGTGTATCTTTCAGCTTTATCTAGAAGCAATTGTAATAAGTACTGAGTATTCAAGTTAGAGTTAACTTGAAGCTTGTCGCAAATAGCTAGAGGCTAGTTTGCCACAAGGGGATTAAAGTTACTCCTTAAGTTTACAAAAGAGTTTATTTTGTAAATGATGTTTGGCTCATTGATTTAGTGAAGAGTTTGGAAAAATCCTACTGGGAAGTAGGTCGTGGTTTTTTCACCTTTTGAGCCAGGTGTTTTCCACGTAATTGCTGTGTTCCTTTATTTTCTGCAATTATTATTCCGCAAACTGTAGGAGTTGGAACACATAGAAGAACCTGGTCCTTCTATAACTATGCACGCAAAAATTAGTCACCACACAAATCAGCCCCCTCTTGTGTGGTGACATAGATAAATAACAATATGTATTTCACATACATTTTTTTCTCGCTGAAGTCATTGTGTACTTTTTTAAAATGCAACCAAATCTGTAAGCCTGCGCAACAAAAATGAGTGGTTTGTACTTCAGCAATATATAAAAGAGTGCAAGAGTTTTTTTTTATTCCTACGAAAATAATCACATTTGAAATATATCATACAATAATAAAAGTCTAAATTCAGACCAAGAATTATTGAATGTTGGAGTATTTTTTAGCGTGTTTCTTGGAATATGGATGAGGTGCTGGAGAAGACAAGCAAGTTGTTCGGTTATGCCCAATTTGTTTACATCGACTGCATTTGGTAGACTTCGATGGTACTGATTCAGTCGCATGGATATGCCTCTTCTTTTTTCTTCTTCCTTGTAAAATCTCTACATCGGGAGGTTTTGTGATCTCAGATTCTACATTTTGTGGAATATCCCATGATTTTTGATCTCCCGTATTTATATGTCCTTCATATGTTTTGAACCATGTTTCCTTTGAATGTCATTTTGAGCAGTAATCAGATTTTTGCAAATATCTCTTATTAATAGCAGCAACAACATGCGGAGAGGGAAATTCATCAAGTTGGAATTCCAAGCAGTCACAAGTTCTCTTCTTTAAGTCCACAATGAATTCGATTCCTTCACTATTTATTCTAAACAACTGAATCAAGGTTGAAAACCTAAGAATGAATAAAAAATTAAGATAAACTATATTAGTGTATTATTGCTTCAAAAAGAAAAAGTATGGGTTTTTTTATATGTAAGCAGTAAATTACTGCAGCAGATATAGAAAGCTAAAGTGATTATGCTAAAGAGAAAACATGCTGAAAGTAAATCCTGAAGTTAATAAATATACTCACAATCATTTTGCAAGCCAAGTCCAACTTCTTAGTAATATCTTCTTCTACCCATATTTATACTTTGTGAAAATTTTCATTTGCTTTTTTTCTCCGTTGTAAAACCGCTCTCCCAACTTTTCTTGGATGTAATTTAACATTCTTAAAATAGGCATCTCTCTCGCTTTTAGTAATACGGAGTTCGTTGATTCTACAATGTTTGTTGTCAGCATATCATAATGCCGCCATGGGAAACACGATCGAGCCCATCTTTCTGGAGGCTCTTCCATTATGTAATTCTATGTTTTCTTGTCAACACTTTTGAGTTGGGACATTAACTTGTTAAAATCTTCACGTTTGTATGACCTTGCAACGCTTTGAAAAAGGTTTATTACCGTGGCTTTTGCATGTCTTTGCTTTAAATTTTTCTCAAAGTGATAGAGGCAGATACCATGGTGAGCTTCAGGATAAACTTTTCTAATCCCATTTGCGATCCACTGGTTTCTATCAGACAAGAAAACTAGTTCACGACGGACTTGAATTGCTTTTATCATTTCCCGGAAGAACCAAATGTATGCCTCATTATTTTCTAAATCTGCTACACCAAAAGATAGAGGAAATATTTGATTGTTTGCATCCTTTGATACAAAAACAAATACAATGTCACGATATTTTGACTTTAAAAATATTACATCTACTGCAATAATAGGTCTAGAGTATCACCAACCAACTATTGATGTTGCAGGAGCAAAAAATATTTAAGCAAATTTGTACAGTGAAACACTAAAAAAAAATCATAAGGTGTGAAGTTTAACTTCAGGCTGATGGTTAGTATTTGTTTTGCCTACCGATTCTTCTCATCCCTTTTTATGCTTGTGTACGTTCCTGGGTTTCTATGCACCATCATGTGTAGGTATGAATGAAGAATCTGGTAGTTCTCTTCCGCTGTTCCCTTTATGCAAGCAATAGTTTTTTGAATAGCGCGCCATGCCTTGTGATATCCAATGTCAATTCCAAATTTCTTTTTCATTTCATTCTCTACAAAGGATGGTGTAACCTCTATATTTTTGTCTCGAACATGTTCTAAAATTTGTTCAATTATAAAATTTGATGTAGCATGCTTCTGATCTGATTTTCTTGCATCAACTGAGCATTCATGGTTGTTATGATATTTTATCACCCTGAAAAGTGTGGAATTTTTTATTCTGGTAGCACGCACAATCCAACCACATTTCTCCACAATGCATTTAAGCTCATATCTCTTTGAACATGATCTAACAACTGTGAATTCAACTTTTTGTTTTATCTCCAAGCTGTAGAAAAATTTAGTCATATTTTGCTTGTTCTCAAAAATTTATCCTACTCTTACTTCCTCAGGCAATGCATCGTGCCTAAGTATTTTACATGGTGGAGATTCTTTCAGCTTTCTCCTCACTCTTTTTTTTGATTTCTTAGAAGCACTGGAAGTTTCAGCAATTTCTTCAATTGTATCTGATGTTACCGGTATTAATTCCATATTTTATTCATCTTCGTTGTTTCTTATCATTGCAGAAGGTAACAAAAAACTTTGTTGGATTGTGTGTTGGTTGTCAATTTGCATTATTAGCTGTCTTCTTCTTTCTCATTGACAAACTGGTATGAATTTATTGGAGCAGCGGGTAATTATTGTAGCATTTTATATTCTGAAGCAGCTGTAATGTTAGGAGGTTGTTGCTCGTTGTCTACTACCACTATTGGCTGTCCTAGTTCATGTTGATAATCAGCAAATTGTTCTGAAGTAGTTATACTGTCAAGAGATTGATTGAATGTTGCAGATTCTGAAGCACCTATACTGTCAGAAATATGTTGTATTTTTCGATGACAAAATGACAATTTTTGTAGGCTGAATCAGTTGTGAGCAAATGTATACAAGTACTGAGTACTTCATCTGAAGTTACAAGCATACCTTTGCTTGTATTTAGTTTGATATCAAACCATACCTTTACTGAATATCTGCTTGAATCAATATTTGTAACTTCGCTAATTTTCTTCAGGAAAGAATTGAATGATACTTGTTTATTAAGCAGAACAAGTTTTGTATCATGATCCAAGTATTTGAAGTCAATAGTCCACCTCTCATTGAAACTAAGAACAACGCAAATCAAAGTCATCCTAGAGAAGCATGTTTAGTGTCAAGTATTAGGAAAAAAATTTAATTACGGAAAACATGTGAAGTTTGAGAAAATGTAGTAGAGAAAAAAGCTCATGAAAAAGTTGATTAATGTAGGACAAAGTTAAACACAAATTATATTTAACTTCACCATGCAGGAGAAAATTACATAGCGCAGGAGAAAAACTTCAGCATATTAGGTGCTGAAGTATTAGCAAATGAACTAAAAAACTTCAGCGTAGTAAGTGCTGGAGTTTTTGAAAAATCTCATGACAAAACTATTGTATCGAGGAGAAAACATCAGCATACTAAGTGCTGAACTATTAGAAAATGAATTAAAAAAACATCAGCATCTATAGAGTGCAAAAAATTACATAGTGCAGGAGGAAAACTTTAGCTCATTTTTCCTGAAGTTTTTAAAAATGAACTAAATAACTTCAGCATTTACACAGGACATAACTTAAGCATATTTTAGTGCTGAAGTCTTAGCAAATAAACTAAAAAACTTCAGCTTGTTTAAAATGCAAGACAAATACTTAAACATATTTGGTGTGAAGTTTTAGCGAATTATGTAAAAAAATTATTTTTTTAGCACATAAACCAAAAACTTCAGCATGTTATGCAGTACAAAACTTCAGCATATTTGAATTTTTAGCTTTGACGTTTAAATTAAGTTTAAATCAGCAAATTTAGAATGCAAATTCATTTGTCATTGAAAATCTCATGTTTCATCCGTCAAACAACTTCATCCAAGTGTGAACTACGAAAATAATTATAGAAACATATATCATGAAGATCAATCAGTTTCAAAAACTAACTTGAATTCTGAAGATGAATTGCAATACTTATAATTTTTTTTAATTTTGAATTTTGGAATTTGAGACTGGTTCAAATATCTAGTTTGGGAGAGGAGATCTGAGAAGAGACGGAGTGATGAAGGAGAATCGTAAAGTGTTTTGCGCGTGATGCATCTTTTACATGTTTTCTCAGGGGTAGAATGGTCATATTATTATGGATTTTTTGTCAGCTGGCTACCAAATCAATAATTTATAAAAATAGGGTACTGGTTAAAAGGTGGCTGCTATATAGGGTATGGCTGCAAATCGGCCAGTTTTTTCTCTTTTCTTAAATTTCATGCCCAGTCAAATGGGTTCACTACTGAGGGAGTAAAAGTTTTTGTAATGACCCGACCGGTCGTTTTGATCTCTAGTGCGTCGTTCAGCAATTTGAGGTCATGAGCAGCTCCGTTTCAGGTATTATGACTTGTAGGTGTGGTCGAAATTGAATTTCGGGAAGTTTAGAGTTAATTTGGAAAGAAAATTCTCATTTCAGAAGTCTTAAGTTGGAGAAATCAACTAAGATTGAAATTTTGTGTAAACAACCTCCGAATCGGGATTTGAAGGTTCCTGCAGGTTCGTATGATGGACTTGGGCATATATCTGGATCGGGCTTTGGATAACCCGGGAGTGTTTCAGAGTATATTGTGGAAGTCAGCATTTTTGAAGAAATTTCCTAAGTTTGGCTTGAAGCGCATTTCAGTGATATTGATGTTCATTTGGGATTCTGAATCTGGGAATAGCTTCGTATGGTAGAGTTGGGAGCGCGATCGAAAGTGAATTCAGATGTCCGTAGGTTATTTTGAAGTCATTTGGCTAAAGATAGAAATTTGAAGGTTTTTGAGGAATTGAACCGGAAGTGGAACTTTTGATATCGGGGTCGGATTTCGATTTTGAAAGTTGGAGCAGGTTCGTAATGTTGAATGTGACTGGTGTGCAAAATTTGAGATCAATCAGACGTGATTTGACAGGTTTCGGCGTCAAATGAAGAAGTTTGAAATTCTAAAGTTCATAAAGATTTAATTGAGTTGCGATCCATTGTTTCGATGTTATTTGATGTGATTTGAGGCCTCGAGCAGGTCCGCATTATGTTTTGGAACTTGTTGGCATGTTCGGGTTGGGCCTCGGGGCCCTCGGGTGTTAACCGGATGAGCGAAAAGGTTTTGCCGCGGGCGCGAAGATCGCTGGGCAGTGAGTGTTTAAAGCGGGGGTTTGAGCATTTTTGCTCATTTCTTCATTCTTGGGTGATTTTTGGAGCTTCTTGAGAGGGATATTCACCTAGAAACTTGGAGGTAAGTCAATCCCACCTATTTCAAGTTAATTACTTGGATTATATCTAGATTTTAACATGGAAAATCACGAAAAATTGTGGAAACGTTAAAAATTGTTGAAGAAACCCTAGAAATTTGTATTTGAATTTTTAGCCACGAATTTCAGCATGGAATTTGGAGTAAATTGTATATTTGAGTTAGTAAGACTACGGGTAGGGTATATCTTCAAGAAATTTCAGATTCCGGGTACGTGGACCCGAGGGCATTTTGGTCAATTCACTGAGCGGAGTTGGGAAATTATATTATTTGAATTTTTACAAATATTAGAGTATATTTTCATTGGTGTGTAGTTGTTTGGATAGTTTTGGGACGTCGTGCGTCCATTGGAGTCGTCGAAAGGGCTTGGAAGCCGGTTATGGAACTTCGGAGCAAGGTAAGTCTCCTTTCTAACTTTGTGAGGGGGAATTGTCCCTCTAGGTAAACTAATTAAATATGTGCTATTAGCTTCGGGGGCTACGTACGCACGAGGTGACGGGGGTCAGTGCGTAGCTACTATTATGTCATGTCCGGGTAGTCTAGAACCCACTAGCATGCCTTACGTGTTGTACATGTAATCCTGCCCATAATATTAGACTGTTATGCTATTGAATCGGTAAATTATTTCCTAAAGAAGACTAGAGTGTACTTCTCTTAATCATTTAGGAAGAGAATTGATTCCTCCGTGGATAATTGTATTCCTGATAAGGTTATATTATGGAATAGTATTAAACTTGGAAAATGAGTTTCAAAACAAAGATTTAAATGCTATTTTTCGTGTTCCTTTAAGAAGAATTTTATCATTCTCTTGAGAAGCTGTTTTCTTGATAAAAATGTGGATTTATTATGTGAATACGTGTACGTATGAGCATATGAGTTGCAGGTATGATTCGCGAGCAGGCTAGGCTAGCCTTATTGTTATTATGTTGACCGTGTCGCATGATCGATTCGCGAGCGGGGAAAATAGATGCATCTATGGTTCGAGCTTTTCGACCCTCGGCAGTGCACAATTTATTATTGTTGGTCCGTGCCGTTCGACCATCGTCATTGCTTGCGCATGATATTTACTGCGTATTTGCTGTGATTTTGCCTGATTACTGGCCTGAAAATTTTAAGTTGTCAACTGAAATGATAGGGATTTAAAGTTATTAAAACTTTGGAAGAAGTTTTTCTTTTCCGTTGATTATTGGTTAATTGATTAAATCATCCATGTTTGATTATTTGTTATTGAAATGACGAAGATTTAAAGTGTTAAATGTGGAAAAAGTTGATATTATTTATCCCTGATTTTAATAAATTGCCTATGACACACATGCTTAGTGTCTCACTTGATTATACTAAATTAACCTTTAGCAAGTGTCAAATCGACCCCTCGTCACTACCTCTCTGAGGTTAGGCGGGATACTTACTGAGTACACATTATTTTCATACTCATGCTACACTTGCTGTGCATTTTTATTGCACAGGTACTTTCACAGCGATGTGGCTGGTTTGGAGACTTAGGCCAGTTGCATCATGCGGAGGCGATCCGCAGCTGACAGAGTCTCCCTCTTATTGTATTCATGTTGTTTTAAATTCCATTATCCAATTTGTATCTCGGACAAGCTTTGTAATGATTGTATAAATTCTTATAAATTGCTCATGCACTTGTGACACCGGGTTCTGGGAATGTGTTTGGGATATATTTGCTAAAATGGAATATTTAAACCGTCGTATTTATTTAACGGATTTTTGTTTAGTTATTACGTAATAAGTTAAAGGTAATTATTTCAAAAATGTTAAAACAGGAATTTTTTTTAATTAATTAATGATTGGCTTGCCTGACGGTGGTGTCCGGCGCCATCACGAGCTAAATAGATTTTTGGGTCGTGACAACATGGTATCAGAGCACTAGGTTCCCTTAGGTCTCACGAGTCATGAGCAAGTATAGTAGAGTCTTGCGGATCGGTATGGAGACGTCTGTACTTATCTTCAAGAGGCTACAGGGCTTTTAGGAGTATTCCTTTCTTGATTCCTCATCGTGCGATTTGATTCCTTTAAGGCTTATGCCTACATTTTTTTTTACTCAATCTTATACGTCGCGAAGCGCTTGCTATGAATCGGGAATTTGAGGAATTGAAATGGCGCTACGAATATGATGCGAGATGTTTTCCATATGTAATTGGTTGGGGCTATTGTTATGACCCTGCAGGAGGATAATATGTTGTTTTAGCTCAGTAGCTGTGTTTTTGAGAGCCTTAAGGCTATGCTCAGGTAGTGATGATGCTTACGATTGGTTATCGCGCGATTTCGATATGATGATAGAATGCTTGCCCATATTTTGGGGGTGATGAATGGCTTGAAGGGAGGTCTTCTCAGGGCGTGATTTCGAGATTTCGGTATTTTAGTTCCGGCAGAGGAAAGGCATTTGGATTATGAATGGTTCGGTTGGGGTTGATAAAGTAGTAAGACTTGGTGTTTTTAAGTAAGGTGGGGTATTCACCGGTGATGTGTTGTCGTTGTCCTTGATCGAATGGAATGTGTTAAGTTCGTCAGTGCCGTGGATTCTTTGGCTGCATGGGGTCAGAGTATTGTGAAGAAGTATTGAAGAAGCGGCTGTCAGAGACTGTGAGGGGCGGTGGTTCAGTACCGAATAAGTATTGATAACGAAGGCAACTCGAGAAAGGTGATCCTCGGAGAGTTTGAAGTCATGGCGAACTGCTGGATTAAGAACTACAGAGAATGATATTGAATTGAGGCAACAATTGGGCAGCATGCGATGAAGGAAGATATGTGAAAAGTGCTTGGCGGTGGTTCCCTTTCTAAAAGTCTAGGTGTAAGGAACGGAGGTCAGGTAGTTGTTTAAAGGAATGAGTTTAACAAGTGGGGGAGTGGCAGCGTAGCACAGGAGTTCAGTAGTAAGATAGCTGCCTACCTTGAGGGAAAGTTTGAGAGTTTTTGTGGATGGTGATTGGGTCCACGAGCTTAAGTTGAAATGTGGGTCATTTCGGCGGAAGGTTGGATGCAGCAGAGAGGAATTGTTGATATGAAGAAGGATGCAATATAGCTTGGGATTAGAAGATGTTGTAGAGTATTTAATAGACGTCCATGAGGAGCGGGCGGACTAGTAAATTGGAAGAGGAAGAAGGGCGCATGATAGGGTATTGATGTTGTAGAGAGTGGGCAGTACAGCGTCGTTGGAAGGTGTCAGTTGGTGATTTCCACAGGTGGGTTATCTCCTATGAGTAGGTTAGCGGTTGTGTGGTTGGCAAGTTTCTGCGAGGGATTCTGAGGGTTATATGGTAAGAGGCGGAATGTGTGAATGGTGCTAGAGAATTTGAGTAGTTAGGGAATGTTGACAAGAGAATTTGGAAGAATTGGACGGATTGGTTGAGCAAGATCATGTTAACAAAAAGGGGAAGGATCTCAACAGGTTCTAGAGTGGTGCAAGGAGTAGCTTCGGGCTAAGTGGGGGAGTCCCACCATTTGCAGTTGGGTTGTAGGATTGTGTTATCATGGGGTTGTGGATTGTCGGCGTGTTGGCAAGTTATTACAGCTAAGGGAAAGGAGTAAAATGGTGATTGTGCGTGGGATTTGATGAATGTGTGCAAAAGTTGGCCCTGTTGGACCAGAGTTAGGCTTTGAAAGATTCAGAATTTATGCTTAAGGCATGTGCGAGTTGTAAGGGTAGTGACTTAGTCACGTGTTTCATTGAAAAGGTGTTCATGTGCTAGAAGAGCCTTGGAGTTGATTGTATTCGGGATCAGTCAGAGTGGGTGACTCTCAGTAGCGGTCCTAGTGAATTCAAAAGTTAAGTATGCGGTGTTTAAGGGTTAAAGGCAGCAGTATGATTAAGAATTTAGCTTTTGCTGTGTAATTTCAGAGAAAGGGAAAATGGTTGGAGTGTTCTATGTTATTTCCAACATGCAGGATAGTATTGGAGGAGTGAGAAATAAACTCCGGGTTGTAAAAAGATTATCGGGAGGGTTTGAGACGGGTTGCGGGATTTAGGCAGCATGGTCTCGTGAAAAGGTCACTCGGGATAAGTGAATATTGAGTTTTCTATGAGTTGAAGGAAGTTGCTATTATTCCTAAGGCAATTGAAGATGATCAAAAGAAGATAGAGTGGTTAGCCATGGTTGAAATGGCGCACTTACGACAATGATCAGTTCCTTCGGTGTGATTGAGTTATGTGTATGGTTGTGCAGATGTATGTGAGGCTTGTCAGCCGTCCTAATAGATTTCATGTGGGAGCATTCGAGTGCTATGGCCTGTCAAGTGTAGGCGGGTCCCGGAAGGTTTATGGTGGTTCAAATCACTACCTAAGGATTTGCATGCTGGGTGATTGTGAGAATTTACTCGAGTATTATTATTGTTCTCTTGAATTGAGGTAAGTATAAGGTTTCTATATGATGAAGTGTTCACGCTATTAGTGGTTCAGAGGTTATGGTGGAATTCTTGCGCAATCTCATATTGGCATGTTAGGTGCGGTAAGCAGTATGTAACTAGAAGTAAAGAATTGAGATTGCGGTATAGTGTTAACAAGGATGTCATGAGCTAGGATGAGCAAAAAAAAGTGATTTGAAAGTCCAGAGTAAGCTGGTGTTATCTTCAATGTCACCTGGGATCGATATTCGGTGGAAGAGGCTTTGTACCCTGGTTATGGGTTCTTGATTTGTTTTACAGCGTTAGTGTGGCCAGTGGTGGATGTGCAGACTTTCTACCTTGTGTGAAAGGTCGTAGGAGCGTGACCACGGGAAGATTGTATAAGTGTGGCATATAGTCACTTAATGGGTTGAAGATTTGGACAGAGTATAAAGAAGTGTAATATTGCTTATTTGAGAATTTACGCCTGAAAGGCATTTGGTTCATTCAGTTGTGGATTGTGGGGTGTTTGTCCTGGCTATGATGGTTGTTCTTGCGTATTATGAGAGGAGGAGGGTTATCATGGACCCAGGTAAGGCGATCAGCCTAGTTCATTGCGAGCAGAATCGGCCTGAAGTGTATGAATAGATTTAAACAGGATTATGGGCTTCATGTGAGGCAGATGTGTTCATTTCAGTATAGCGCTCCTCAAGGAGGGGTGTTGGAATATCAGGCGTTGTTCCGTCTTCGTCAAATTCATGTGATATTATGATTGTGCCATTGAGTTGTGAAACGGCTTGATAATTTCTTATGTGTTGAGGTCCCGCGTAGTGGTGATGTTATGTGAGCGGGATAGCTCTTGAGATCCAGAGTGTGTGTGTGTGTGTATATATATATATATATATATCGCACCTCAGTTGTGCTTGAGTTTTGTAGCATATGGCTTTATCAGTCTCCCTAGGATGGTATTATGCACTTAGCATGCTTGTGACCGATATTCAGTAAATTGTAGCACTGAGCAATTTAGCTCCGTGTATATTTCCTTATGTGAATTTTATGTGTGGACCGGGTGGCGTGTCGCCACGGGTATGTTATTTGGATCGGTTTGCACGCCGCAACAGTGTGATGATGAGTCAGGTTCCTATATTTATTTTCTTGTGTTTTACTTCCTATTTTATGAGAAAGTTCATATTAGTTGCGTGAGTCGAGTAGTCCCTTCTTGAGTCATTTCCTTTATGTATCATGTTCGAGTTATGGCCTATTGGCGCATTGTGGTATCATGTGAGACTGTTGGTCATGTTTGGGGTGATTTGTTGTCTGAACAGCTCATACTGGGTGAGACGAGGTTATTGGATTCGGGATCAGTGCGATAAGATTATGTGAAATACATTAAAGGACAGTTACCCTTATTGGTTTGTAATGAGGTGACGATTCTAGTCAAGAGGAGATATTCAATGATTTGTTAACTCTACAGCTGGTGATGAATTTCTACACATCTTCTCCGTTGTGTTGGTATCGCCAACATTATATATATATATATATATATATATATATATATCATGAGGTGCATTGGGCGCATCAGATTCGTGGAATTTTGGCTATTAAGGTTCAGGGAGTGTCATTGTGAGCAAATGATGAATTATGCAGTGCTTGGTGCTAATTCAGCAAGGGTATGCAGTCATGTTCTGGTATATCGTGTGGTAGTTGATACGGTGTTTATAAATTGGAACTAGACCTGACAGAGAAATTTCAGGTGTTGGAACTGTATTCTGAGCCTATTATATGGATAAAGAAGAAATCTTCAGATTTTATCAAACTAATGTACTCAGCTGGGTTGTGGTAGCACAGGAAGGTGCTCGAGATGTTAAACAGTGATTTCAGATAACTCCAGAGCAGTTCTTAGCACGTTCGAGGACTAACGTCTATTTAAGTGGGGGAGAATGTAACGACCCGACCGGTCATTTTGAGCTCTAGCGCGTCATTCAGCAGTTTGAGGTCATGACCAGCTCTGTTTCAGGTATTATACTTGTAGGTGTGGTCGAAATTGAATTTCGGGAAGTTTAGAGTTAATTTGGAAAGAAAATTCTCATTTCAGAAGCCTTAAGTTTGAGAAATCAACTAAGATTGAAATTTTGAGTAAACGACCTCCGAATCGGGATTTGAAGGTTCCTGCAAGTTCGTATGATAATTTCGGACTTGGGCGTATGTCTGGATCGGGCTTTAGATAACCCGAAAGTGTTTCAGCGTATATTGTGGAAGTCAGCATTTTTGAAGAAATTTTCCAAGTTTGGCTTGAAGTGTATTTCAGTGATATTGATGTCCTTTCGGGATTCTGAGTCTGGAAATAGCTTTGTATGGTGATTCTGGAGTTGGGAGCGCGATCAGAAGTGAATTCGAATGTCCGTAGGTTATTTTGAAGTCATTTGGCTAAAGATAGAAATTTGAAGGTTTTTGAGGAATTGAACCGGAAGTGGAAATTTTGATATCGGGGTTGGATTTCGATTCCGAAAGTTGGATCAGGTCCGTAATGTTGAATTTCACTTGTGTGCAAAATTTGAGGTCAATCAGACGTGATTTGATAGGTTTCGGCGTCGAATGAAGAAGTTTGAAATTCTAAAGTTCATAAAGATCTAATTGAGTTGTGATCCATTGTTTCAATGTTATTTGATGTGATTTGAGGCCTCGAGCAGGTCCGCATTATGTTTTGGAACTTGTTGGCATATTCGGGTTGGGCCCAGGGGGCCCCGGGTGTTAACCGGATGAGCTTCGGACCAAGTTTGAACTTGGAGAGTATAAACTGAAGCTCCTAGCTTCTGGTGTGATCGCACCTGCGCTTGGATGGCCGCAGGTGCGAGCTCTCGGATGCGTGGAACGAGTCGCAGAAGCGAAAAGGCATAGGCTGGCCAGGCATCGGCGCGATGAAATGGCCGTGGGTGCGAAGACCGTAGGCGCGAAGAATTGGCCGCGGGTGCGAAGACCGCAGGCACGAAGGTTTTGCCGCGGGCGCGAAGATCGTTGGGCAGTGAGTGTTTAAAGCGGGGGTTTGAGCACTTTTGCTCATTTCTTCATTCTTGGGCGATTTCTGGAGCTTCTTGAGAGGGATATTCACCTAGCAACTTGGATATAAGTCAATCCCACCTATTGCAAGTTAATTACTTGGATTATATCTAGATTTTAACATGGAAAATCATGAAAATTTGTGGAAAAGTTGAAAATTGTTGAAGAAAACCTAGAAATTTGTATTTGAATTTTTAGCCACGAATTTGAGCATAAAATTTAGACTAAATTGTATATTTGAGTTATTAAGACTATGGGTAGAGTATATCTTCGAGAAATTTCGGATTCCGGGCATGTGAGGGCATTTTGGTTAATTCACTGAGTGGAGTTGGGAATTTATATAATTTGAATTGTTGCAAATATTAGAGTATATTTTCATTGGTGTGTCGTTTTTTGGATAGTTTTTGGACGTTGTGCGTCCATTGGAGTCATCGGAAGGGCTTGGAAGCCGGTTATGGAACTTCGGAGCGAGGTACGTCTCCTTTCTAACTTTGTGAGGGGGAATTGTCCCCCTAGGTAAACTAATTAAATATGTGCTATTATATTCGGGGGCTACGTATGCACGAAGTGATGTGGGTCCATGCGTAGCTACTATTATGCCATGTCCCGGTAGTCTAGGACTCACTAGCATGCCTTACGTGTTGTACATGTGATCCTGCCCATAATATTAGACTGTTAATGCTATTGAATCGGTAAATTATTTCCTAAAGAAGACTAAAGTGTACTTCTCTTAATCATTTAGGAAGAGAATTAATTCCTCCGTGAATAATTGTATTCCTGATAAGGTTATATTATGGAATAGTATTAAACTTGGCAAATGAGTTTCAAAACAAAGATTTAAATGCTATTTTTCGTGTTCCTTTAAGAAGAATTTTATCATTCTCTTGAGAAGCTATTTTTTTGATAAAAATGTGGATTTATTATGTGAATATGTGTACATATGAGCACCTGAGTCGCATGTATGATTCGCGAGCAGGCTAGCCTTATTGTTATTATGTTGACCGCGTCGCATGATCATTCGCAAGCGGGGAAAATAGATGCATCTATAGTTCGAGCCATTCGACCCTCGGCAGTACACAGTTTATTATTGTTGGTCCGTGCCGTTCGACCCTCGGCATTGCTTGTGCATGATATTTACTGCGTATTTGCTATGATTTTGCCTGATTACTGGCCTGGAAATTTTAAGTTGTCAACTGAAATGACAGAGATTTAAAATTATTAAAACTTTGAAAGAAGTTGTTCTTTCCCGTTGATTATAGGTTAATTGATTAAATCATCCATGTTTGATTATTTGTTATTGAAATGACGAAGATTTAAAGTATTAAATGTGGAAGGAGTTGATATTATTTATCCCTGATTTTAATAAATTGCCTATGACACACATGCTTAGTGTCTCAATTGATTATACTAAATTGACCTTTAGCAAGTGTCAAATCGACCCTTGTCACTACCTCTCTGAGGTTAGGCGGGATACTTACTGAGTACACGTTGTTTTCGTACTCATGCTGCACTTGCTGTGCATTTTTATTGCACAGGTACTTTCACATCGATGTGGCTGGTTTGGAGACTTAGGCAAGCTGCATCATACGGAGGCGATCTGCAGCTGACAAAGTCTCCCTCGTATTGTATTCATGTTGTTTTAAATTCCATTGTCCAATTTGTATCTCGGACAAGCTTTGTAATGATTGTATAAATTCTTAGAAATTGCTCATGCACTTGTGACACCAGATCCTGGGAATGTGTTTGGGATATATTTGCTAGAATAGAATATTTAAACCGTCGTATTTACTTAACGGATTTTTTTTTAGTTATTACGTAATAAGTTAAAGGTAATGATTTCAAATATGTTAAAACATGAATTTATTTCAATTAATTAATGATTGGCTTGCCTGACGGTGGTGTCTGGCGCCATCACGACCTTAATAGAATTTTGGGTCGTGACAATTTTTATATCTATTATATAGAAATGAAAAGATGGTCGACCAAGGATATATATGTCATTTCATAAAACTCCTGTACTGTTTGCATTTTCTAAATAACGCCTTCCTTACATTTCTTAACAGGTAATTTTTGATACATGTGGACCCACACAACTCTTTTTTTTGCATGAAGTAGTGTGAAACTTTTTGCTTAAAAGCATTGTATGTCAGTGTTGATTAGACATTTTTGCAAGAAGTACTGTGAACCTTTTTTCTCATTTGCTAAATTTTTTAATTTTGTTTTAGTCAAATACTTCCCCTGTTTTATGTGAACATATTTCCTTTTTAGTCTGTGCTAAAAAGAATGACCCCTTTTTATATTTGGAAACAATTTACCTTATCCAATGATTTACAACCGCACAAAATGTATGGGCTTCATTTTACACCACAACTTCAAAATTTTTCTCTCTTTTCTTAAATTTCGTGCCCAGTTTATAGAGGGAGTAAAAGTTTTCATAGACAAAGTAAAATTAATTTTTAAATAATAGGGAAACAAAAAGAAGTATCGATAGATATTACAAGATTTTCATGTACCTATACTATTTTAAAGCACTTTAAAAATGAAAATTAAATGGTTTCATCTATCCACACTTTTTGAAAGCGATTTCAAACTAAAAAAAATTTACATTCAAAAGTAATGTTAAAAAGTATAGTTTGTTAAACCTCAAAAGTTAATTTAAGTAATGAGATATGTTTCTACTATATTGGGAGGCTATATGTTATATACTTAATTGATGTAAAGGTATAATCTATATGGTTTGAACTCCATTCTTTCATGATAAGTTTTCAATTATCAATAAATTGTCTTAAATATTACCTGTTATAATTTTTATATTGTTTCATAATGAAAATTAACACATGATAATTCTATAAAAAAATAAAAACATTTCTCTCATCTCCTTAAATTGAGGAAAAATTAAAATCCGTATAATTTATATAGACTTCTATCAAATGTATATTATTTTGTCATAAGTTTAAAATTATTTTAAATGAGTTATATTAAAATATAATTTGAACTGCTATATTGAGTTCCTAAAATTTATATTATGTTAAAAAATATAATAATACAAAAAAAATAATTTATATTATGTTAATATTTATTTTAGTGTCTATGGTTCTCTTTGTTTGAAGTAGTAAATTGCCTCATTAGGAATGCAAATCCCCTTGGAAGTTCTCTTTGCTTATTGTACTAAGAAAATTTCTTAATTTTGATGTATACAAGATATGATATAAAATCACAGTTTTTTCTAATCTTCTATCGTATTATAAAAAATGACATTTCTTTCATCGAGTAGCTAATTGTTTCCACTGCCGAAACACTTGCAAGACCAATTTGGATGTATTCCAGATTAGTTTACAGAAGATAGATTGGTATGCTTTTTAACCTAGAAAATTATTAATATAGATGATACTTGTAGCTTTTAATGTATTCTCTTGTAAGATATTCAAACACTGTGGGAAAATAATATCATTGATATCAATTTTTCAATTTGATGTTTGTGTTTGACATTAACCAGAGGTTAAAATGAGTATTATAGCACGTACTCTTTTTATATTAATTGAAGCAACTTAAACAGGTTATAATTTGTAGCTTAATTTTATGTAAATTATTAAAATAAATTAATTGTAAATTGTGATCCCAATATCATTCTCTATCCATGATTAAATGGATATAATAATGATAATCTATTTATTAAAAATTAACTAAGTACTAACAAATAACAATTTTAAAATTGCAATGTTGGGTCCATATACGAGCCTTTCCTCATCTAGTGTTAGATAAAAACCATGATTTCAGGGAGAAATTCAAAATAGCCAGATTTACAAGTGATCGTTCAAAAATAGGCACAGTTTCAAAAGTTATCGAAATTTAACCACTTTTCATGTAAAGATAAATCTGAAGAAAAACACTGTTCAAAATCCAGAAAATACTCCAGTATAATATACTGGAATTTCAGTATATTTACTGGAGTTTCAGCATAAGTATACTGGAACTCCAGTATATATTATACTGGAGTGCCAACAAAGTATACCAATCCAGTATATTATACTGGATATTCATACACATGTGCTCGAATCTCCAGTACATTATGCTGGAACTTTTCGCGTGTTGGAGTTCCAGCATAATATGCTGGAAGTTCATACACAAATGAACCGAACTCCAGTATATTATGCTGGACCGGTCTCTGTTACAGCAACGTAGTAATTATTTTTTGATGACTTGACAACTGACTATTTTTGAATAATCGGTCAAAAAATTAGTTAACCCGTGCTATTTTAACATGATTTCATAATAAATATTTGTGCCATTTCTATGTTTTGAGGATTTAAAAGAAAGAAAAAAAGGATATTGTCACGAGAAACAGCGCGCGTCCCTGTTATGAACTTGTCATCAATTGATTTCTTTTTCACTTTTTGAATGGGAAAATGTCTCGGAGATAATTATCAAGTTGTCTTCTTCCTAGTACATGATAGATCGCTACAATGTAAAGGAACAGTCCGTGCGACTTCCCAAGTTGGTTATTTGTTCTGAAAAGTCGTTGAGATATTTTGCATTTTATTTGCCCTTAAAATTGGATAATAATTAAATTTACAAGTGATTTTAAGAATATGTGATTTCACTTGACACAAATTAATGAATATGTTAATTAATATTAGAAATTGACTGTAAAATAAAGCAAACCGATATAAAATGCAGTTTGACCCTCGAGCTGGATCACCCTCGAACCAAATAAATATATAATTGAAAAGGATGAACTGAATAGCAGAATAAGAGAGCTTAAGAGAGAAAACATATTATATTTCTTTGCTACGTGTGAATGTGTGCTTATACGATGAATAGAACCCCCTTTATGTAGTAGATGATTTCTACTTATGGTACAATTCTAAATACAGAAGGAAATCCCATGATTGGCTAATTAACCGGTCCTGACTTGATATATGCCGAGATTTTTGCCACGACACTTTCCCGATCACGGATATCTCGTCTTTCTATTATTCGACTTAACAGGCTTTCTGCGATCTCGCTCGATCTTTATCCCGCTTCAGTTTCAATCGGCTGGTCTTGGTCTCGATCTCGATCGGTCATTGATTCATGAACTCTGCAAGCCATCTTCGCGCCGTGGTTCGATACAACGTGAGGTTGGACCTTTGTTCTGTCATCCCGGTCTCGATCAGTCATAAGAAATTAGGCAAGCCCGATTTTGACTGTATACAGATAGTCCCCCGTTTTTGGGAGTGTAGTGACAAGAAATGAATTGAGTCTCCGAACTTCACCCCGATTTATCATGACGCAAGCACCGTGACGTAAGCGAGAGAGGTGACCGAAACGTCCAGTCAATATAGTTTTTAGGCATTTAATGCGTGTCAGTTGGCGGTCGGTCAATACTAGCCTTGAACTGTCGTTGCGAAACCAATAAATAGCCACCTTCTTCACTCTTTCAAACTTTACTTTCAATCTCCTTCATTTTAATCTTCATAGTTCTTTGCCTTCTTCAAAGCTTCCTATCTTTAGGTCTTTGAGTTTCTTTGCTTGCTCTTCCTAAAACACCAAATACTCCAATCTCTGTTCTTCTTTGCCTACGAAAACTAAATGGCCAAACATATAAAACCGTTCCACAAAAAAAAATCGCTTCCTCGTCCTAGCCGGCCGGCGAGAAACCAACGGTGGAGCCAATCCCTGAGGAGTTCATTCCCGGGGGATGTGTCGTTAGTTCTGACTTCAAAATCGAAAAACCTCATCGGTTCCTGGTCGATGCGAACAGGTATCGAGATACTTATGCTTGATACCCAAAATCTTCCTTGACCAGGTGAAGAAATATTGCAACTGGGGAAACAAAGAAGTCGTGATACCGGCCCCAGAAGTAGCGATCACTACCCACGTGGAAGGGTTCTTGAATGTTTACACTTACCCTTTCATGTTGGGTCCCCTCGATCCGGTCATCATAGACTTCTGCAAGAAGTACCAGGTTACCCTCGATCAAATTCACCCCTCTTTCTGGAGGATTATGATACTGCTCCATTTTTTTGTGAGCAAAATTGTCGGGATTCCTTTCACCCTCGATCATCTCATAAGACTGTATAACCCTCGACTTTATCGGGGTGGGCTAATAAAGCTTCAACACTGGGCCACCAAGGTGCTCATCTCGAGTATAGATGAAGACAAAGACCGGGGCTGTATGGATCGGTTTGTCCGAGTGAAGACCACAAACCTAATTTCGGCTGAAGACCACAAACCTAATTCCGGCTGAGAGCATGCCATTTCCCGAGAAATGGAATATAAAACGTAGGTATGATTCTGTTTTTAATTTCTGTTCATTATTTTCACTCCTTCATCCTCCCTTATCGGTGTTTTTACCGGTGCAACCGCTGCCTGGATGCCGTGTGCAGTTCCTCATCTCGAGAATTGGTTAGGAGCCTGGTATCGACGTCAATACATGCCGAGCGCACGTGGCGCGATTTATCAAAGGGCCGGTGGGAGGCTAAAAATCATGGTAAGCCTTGTTCCTGACTCAATGATTTGGTCATTTCTTAACCACTTTTTCGAGCTTACCTAGTTTCTTCTTTTGTAGGTCTCGGGAAATATGTGACGATGAGGCCCCCGCCCGGTGATTAAGAAGCTTCACTTTTGATAAACAGACCCGAAAGGAGCCCCCAACTGATCATCCTCGACCCTAATTTTTGACTGGTACCGATTGTGCACATCGGCCCAGGTTACAACTAAATATCTGATCAAATTCTGCTTTAACTGTTGTGAGGCCACCGAACTTCGTATGTTTATCCTTAGAGTAAAATCCTGAATGGCCCAATCATCTGCAACCGGAGGTAGGTCCATACGTTCCATTTTGAATCGAGATACGAAAACTCTGAGCATCTCGCTGTCTTTCTGCTTCACTTTGAAGAGGTCCGACTTCCTAGTCTCTACCTTTATGGCTCCGGCATCTGCTTTGACGAAGGAATGTGCGAGCATGGCAAAGGAATCGATAGAGTTGGGTGACAAATTATGGTACCATATCATCGCCCCCTTCAATAAATTTTCTCTGAATTTCTTTAGCAGAACGGACTCAATCTCATCGTCCTCTAAATCGTTCCCCTTTATTTCGCATGTTTAAGAAGTGACATGCTCATTGGGGTTGGTAATCCCATTATACTTGGGAATTTCTGGCATGCAAAATTTCTTTGCGATGGGCTTTGNAAGACTTTTGTACGAACTTCTTTGAATCCAAACCCTTCAAAATCAATGGTGCCCCCAGAATTTGATCAACTTGGGGGTTATACGTTTCCACTTTCTTGTCATTTGCTTCAATCTTCTTCTCCCCTGATTCGACTCGCTTTGTCAGCTCCTCGAGCATTCATAATTACGGGATCAGTGCCCGATTTGTTCAAGTTTGACCTTTCCGGTACTGGTTCAGCCCTATGAATAACTTCCAGTGAGGCCTCGGGTTCCGCCCTACTCCGTGCGTGGTTCTGATTTTAGAGTTGCGCTATTGCAGCTTGTTGAGCCTGCAACATTTTGAATATTATTCGAAGGCTGATTCCGCCGTCTTCACCGCCCTGTGTGTTCTGACCGGCTGATCGAACGTCTCTGTGGACGCTATTTTCGGTGTCGACGCCCAGATTTGCGTTCAAGGCAACATGGGAACTGACGTCGATAGATTCTGCAACTGATACTCCCTCGAGGTAAACCTGCGGCACTTCTATCCCTGAGGCGGCTATTTTGTCGTTTTCTCCATGAAAACCAAGGCCATTATCGGCGTGTGTGGGTACTACATGAGGGTTCGACATGCTGATCTTGAAATCAAAAACGCTTACAAGAACAAGTGTAAAGCAGTGTGTGTTATGAAAATTAGTACCACGCAATCACTATTATCTTTAGCCCCACGGTGGACGCCAAATTGTTTACCCTTAAAATTGGATAACAATTAAATTTATAAGTGGTTTTAAGGATATGTGATTTCACTTGGCATAAATTGATCAATATGATAATTAATGTTAGAAATTGACTGTAAAATAAAGCAAACTGATACGAAATGCAGTTTGGCCCTCGAGCTGGATCGCCCTCGAACAAATAAATGTATAATTGAAAAGGATGAACTGAATAGCAGAATAAGAGAGCTTAGAACCCCCTTTATATAGTAGAAAAATTCTACTTATGGTACAATTCTAAATACAGAAGGAAATCTCATGATTGACTAATTAACCGGTCCTGGCTTGATACGTGCTGAGGTTTCCGCCACGACCCTTGCCCCATCACAGATATCTTGGCTTTATGTTATTTGACTTAGCAGGCTTCCTTCGATCTCGTTCGATCTTTATCCTGCTTCGGTTTCAATCTCGGCTGGTCTCGATTTCGATCGGTCATTGGTTCATGAACTCTGCAAGCCATCTTCGCGCGTGGTTCGATACAATGTGAGGTCGGACCTTTGGTCTGTCAATCCGGTCTCGATCAGTCATGAGAAATTAGGCAATCCGTATACACATTTAAGAATCCAATTATTACTTTAATATACCTGGGAGTAACAGTTGGGTAGGATATAGAAGATTTGAGTCGCTAAATTTGTGACAGAAGATCAAATGGTATGTATAGTAATAATTGACCTTTAACTCGTGTGTACGTAATTATTTGACTATGAACGCCTTCATGAAACATTGCACAAGGTTCATCAAACTTTTGGAGAATGTCTGTTTAGAATTTACACCGTACAGTCGTACACCGCAGACAAAATAAAATGAGGACAGCTCCAAAGAATTCATGTTTTTAGCCTTTCCTTTAATTTTTTTTTTAGCTTACCCTTAACATATAGGGTAACTTATTGCTTAAGATAAAAATTAATTTTGAGTTTGATTCAACTCTATAAGGTAGCTCATAAGATGAAATTACCAAAATCTATATAAAAAGATCAAGTTCCCATCCCGCAACTGATATGAAACAAACTTGACACAGTTTGTGTTAACGATACTGGTCTCAAAGGTTTATCATATACTATATTATAAGCATAAAGATCAAAAGTTAAATGTGAAAGATCAAAATAACCCTACAAACTTAAGTGGCTATGATACCCTTCAAAAACTTATACCTTTATAAGTAAGTATAAAACCTTTTGGTTCCCTCAACCTTTTGCAATTAATATTTCAAAATTCTTGTATAAGTTTGCATAACTATGAGTTTCTCTTTTTATTTTTTGTACGGATCATTTCATTGAAACATCCAAATGCCACAACTTCAAGAACAATATTTACAAAGAAATATTAGGTGAAATATACGGTCATATTATATGTTTGTAACTCATAACAACTAAATTTATGTAATTATAAGATATATTTGTCTAACTAAATATAATTATTGATCTTCGCAGAGCTATTCAGTCAATTTGAGTTCAACACTACATCTCTAGAACTTTTTATCACTTTTAGCTTGTATTTTTTTCTTTTGAAATTTTGGTGTGTAATATTTCATATGTTTTAATAATATTTTAATTTTTTTTACTGCTTGTACGGAATAACACGTACAACGCACTTATCAAGAAACTAGTTTTCTTATATGCTTAATGAACTTTTTGTGCATAATCTAATTTGAGATATTAATAAGCTCCATCTTCAAATGGGAGTTGTGTCTGCAATCACATACTTCTCCTCAAATAGTTTTTTTTCTCCAGTTCAAATATAAATTAAAAGATACAGTTTTTCTTCTCCCGTTCAAATATAAACTAAAAGATACCCCCTCTATCCCATTTTATGAGCATCTAATTTTTGATATAAAAAGAGGTATAATTTTTTCAAATCCTTAAAAACAAATAATATATATTTAAATATTACGTGAAAATACTATCAGTTAGAATAATTAATGAATAATTTAAAATTATTAAAAAGAGTATGAAAATATTATTATAAATTGTTTTTCTACTCCCCGAATATTATATTAATAATTAAACATAAAAAGGGATAGAGGGAGTATAATGAAAAGACACGGCGTTTTGGTTAGTCCGCCGTACCATCCTTTATTTCTACTTTATAAGTCTACACAGAGACAAAAATCAGGCACAAGATATATATAAGCCCACATGGGATCAGCAGAAATTGCTAAATTAAAGTGGTACCATTATATCATGTGGCTACTTATTGCCCATTTGAATTCCAAAAGGGATCAAAATGAAGACCAATTGATGAAATCAAAGGGATTGCCCTTGATTCAATTATCTTGATCCTCACACTATAACCATTCACCATTCCTTTTTCTAGCCTGTGAATCTTCTTGTATCCTATTGTGGTTCCATTTGCAATTTTCATCCCATCTACATAAATTTCATGCTTTTTGATTCTTTGCCCTAGCCCAATTGCTTCTTGAATTCTTACCACATTAAATCTCAATGGTTTGTCCTTCGCTTTGAACTCAATCCAATGCTCATCTTTATCTTCATCTCTTGGAGCCCAATATGTCCACAAATGGTCATTGTCTAGCACGTTTTCGGGTCCAAAACCTCCATTTTTACCACCCCTTTGACTACTTGCTTTAATCGAACACTTGGTGGCCAAATTGGTGGAGAATACTGTGTCAATTGCACTTTTAAATTCTTTGAGCCTTTGCACGTCGCTGTCAGATATTAATCCTTGTGTATTAGGAGGCACATTAAGTAGCAATACGCAATTTCTTCCAACGGACTTGTAATAGATTTCGAGCAAATCGCTAAGGTTCTTTGGCGCTTGTGATTTATGCCAAAACCATCCTTTTCGAATGGATACATCACATTCTGGTGGTAGCCAATCTGTCCCTTTTGGATCTCCACTGTTGAGATAACTGCATTTAGTTTAGCAGAGAAAGCGTTTAGCACTATATTTTATAAATTATAATCTTTAATATCACTCAGTTTTTGTAAAAGGAATCTGTTCCCATTAGTACTACATATTGCCTCAGCTTTTTTAATGACTAATAATTTTCCATTTGTACTCTATGAAGATTTCCCACCAAATGACTGGCCGTTACAGCCACAATCTAATAATTGACACGTATCTTCTTGCTTTTCATACGAAGGGTAATTGACGTATATTGTTTTCCAGTGACGACGTCTTTTCATTTTAACCAAAAATCAGTTTTCAAATATTAATGAATACAGCTAGCACAAACAATATTAAGGAAAATAATTGTATTTAGGTTAGGAAAATATATAGTTTACGTACTCGGCGTTGCTATTGCCAATAGACAGTAATGTTCGATTAATGGTGGACCAACTTGTGCTTCCGGCGAATCCGTTCTCATTTCCGACCCATCGGACGCCCGGGCCGGCATCGGAAAATATGTTGATTGTGCTTTGCAACTCCCTCACCATTGCGAACCAATCATCGAAGTAGTAAGTCATGTTTGGTGCGTTCGAACCCTTTGCTCCATCAAACCATATCTCTTTAACATCTCCATATCTTTCAACCATTAAAAAGAAAATTATTAGTTCCATTTTTTTAAGCAAACTAGTAACCTAAAAAATTAAACGTGTTATATATGTGTTATCTGATATAATATGTTGAACATACTGACAGTGGATAAGATTCCTTATTAATAGCATGTCCATGTATATAGGTTAACTCTTTTCTTTTTTTAAAGGATTTACTTATCCCAAAATTGTCACTGAATGAATCAGGTAATGCTGCCAAAGCAGCTGCAGTAAGTATCGTCACATCGCCTCCGACATGTAACATATGCATGTATGTAACATGTCGAATTGAAACTTAACTTGACAAAGTGGGGGGTTTGGGGGGGGGGGGGGAAGAATCAAGGCTTACTTATTGAGAAGTTCTTGTAATTGAGCCATATAGTGTTCATTGTACTCCTTATTTTTACCATATCTCTTATCATGTCGATCCCATGGCGAAAGGTACAAACCGACGTCCACGCCACGAGCCTTGGCCGCATTGACAAACTCTTGAACCACATCACCTTGACCATTCTTCCAAGGACTTCTTATGACTGAATGATCAGTGTATTTAGAAGGCCATAAGCAGAAACCGTCGTGGTGTTTTGCTGTGAGTATAATAAGTGACGCTCCTGCTTGGACAGCCGTGTCAACCCATTGGTTGGCATCTAGGCGGGTCGGGTTAAAAATTGCAGGATTTTCATGTCCGGTGCCCCATTCCCTATCCGTGAACGTGTTGACACCAAAATGAAAGAACATGATGAGTTCTCTTTGCTGCCATTTTAGTTGAGCGTAATTTGGTAATGGAAGAATTGGCAATGGAGGTGGTGTTATTTTCACTTCTTGGCTAGGAAATATCAATTGCAATAAGGTGAAAGTTGTAATGATTAGACATGACATAGAACTATAAGGCTTAGCCATGAAATGTTTGCAATGCTGATAAGTATGGTCATCTAATAATTCAGTTGTGAATAAGATAAATATGGAGAAGCTAGAGAATGAATAAGTGCCAAAGTGGGGACCTTTTCCTTTTCTCTTTTTGAGTCGGGTACCATATAAGGAGATTCTTTAGTAGAAGCTCCAAGAATAAAAGGAGGGAGAAAAGAGGAGAAATCTTGAAAAGGTTTTTGTTTGATTGTTGAAAAAGAAGTAAGAGGTGATGTAGATGAAATTGGTTTCCTACTTTTCTGCCCTTAATTTGCTCACTTTCACGGGTTGGCCTCCCAGTGTCTGCAGCATTGCATTAGGTAATTGACACATTTTGCTGTTTATTTCCCAAGGAAGAGTAACAGTTTGCATTATTATTCAGAAAGGAACAAACACCAACTAGCTATCTTTATATGTCCATTCACATCAAAACAGTTTATTCTTCATGCCATGTCTATATTAATTTCAAGTGCATTATGAACTTGATATATAATGCCTTAATGGAAACCACTTGAAATCAATGGGGAAGAAATTTGAGGAATACTTTGTTTTCCCCGCCATCCCTTTTGTTTGATTTAAAAAATGCCATATATAAAAGGTTTAATTGAAGAAATTTGAGGAATACTTTGTTTCCCCCGCCACCCCTTTTGTTTGATTTCAAAATGCCATATATAAAAGGTTTAATCCAAGATCTTTTTTTCTTCCTCATAGTCGAGGGCGGATTTATAGCCCAAATCAATACATGAACTCATGGTTACTCTATCAAAGAAGGTATTTTATGTATGTATTTTTTAGAATTGGTCTAATATTATCTGTTGGCAGCCATGTTCTAAAAAGATCAAATGGTGCACTAGGTTGAATATTGAGTTACTTACTCAGAGGAACATCGATTCTCACTTAGTATTTTTTTCTACTTTTTTAAGTGGTGCACCTATATTCAAGAAATCTTAGATTTGCCTCTGCTCATAATTCCACAAGAGATCACGGGTTCAAGTCATAGAAATAATATTTTTGTAAATACAAGGTAGGACGTACATGTATTGGAAAAAATACGACATAACACGTAGCCGCTTAAAGGAAGGACACGTGGAACACAAGATGGGGGTGGTCACCGAACACAACTATCCCACTTGTCACCAGAAGGAATAACGATCATAAAGGAGTATTAAATGATCTGCGGCCAGTAACATTTAATACAGAATATTTTGCAGCATTAAGGATGGTGAGCCGTTACAAGGAATTTGACATTTATGTCCACTGTTACACCTTCATCAATGACCCTCATAATTGACATTAAAGAAGGGCATGATCCTAGGTCTCCCTTCCCTAGACACAACTATAAATAGAGAGCTCAGTTATTATTGTAAAGGACACGAATTTTTTGGTTAACTTACACTACATTCTATACAACATTTTTAATATAATTTTACTTTCTCACTTTTTGATCTTATCATTGTTGTGCCCGGAAACCCTGTTCCCGATTCATCAGCTCTGCCATTCCATTTACATTCTAAGGATAAGTATTTTATATTTCATCAGTTATTTCATTACTTTTTGGATCAAATTAATTCACTTGTCTAGAAACCACGAACAAATTCAACTGTAACGTTTTTCAGGTAAACAGTTTGGCGCCCATCGTGGGGCCTAGACAGCCGTGTAGTTAAATTGATCCTTGCTTTTTTTACTAACTTGTTTAATTATTTTGTCTTATCGAAAATCACAAAAGAAATGACAGATAATACTGTTAACGGCACACGCAGCCCTGAAATTCAAGGGGATCAACCTCATTTCGAGGATACCATCAGTGACACTCGCAATGAGGAGAACGACGCCACATCGACACATGACAGGCGGTACCCTCGACAGGTTCGGGAGACAAATCTTGATGATGCTGATGAGGAGCATGTAGCGGATGCAGTAAGGGTCATGCAAGAGTAGCATGCAATCATTTTAGGCCATCTCACACTACAAGATCAGGTTATGACAGAACTGAAGCAGGCGCTATCAGGTGCTTCAAATAATGCGAACAGGCGAGATCCAATTCCTCCCAATATTCCTACAAACCAAACGACACAAAGAGTCGACAACAACACTCCCAGGGGCGAAGTTGGCTCCGATGGGGCCAGGGGGAGTAGATCCAGCCTCAACAACGATAACGACCCATTCATGGAGGAACTTTTGCGAATCATGAAGGAAGTAAATGCCCTCATGGATCCAATCCACGGCGCACCACCAGTATTGAAAGGCCCGAACTCGAAGAAATATATTCAATTACCGTACAAGCCAAGTGCGGCCCCGGAATTGATCCCGAAATGGTTCAAAATGCCCGAAGTGATAAAGTATGACGGAACTTTAGATCCACAGGAGCACATTACCACTTACACAATAACGGTGTACGGAAATGATTTGGATCCTCACAAAATTGAGTCCATGTTGCTGAAGAAATTTTTGTGAAATTCTCACGAGAGGGGCTTTAACGTGGTATTCATCATTGCCCGAGCATTCCATAGATTCCTTCATCAAGGCTCATATCGGTGCCAGAAAGGCAGCTGAAAGCATTCACCAAAGGTTTAAATCCGAGAAGTTCTGACGCTTCCTGAAAATTGAAGGAAAGTCTGCTCAAGTTTCAAGAAATGACTTGGGTGGATGTCCATAATTGGTACGTGTCAAAAATAAGGAAGATGATCGGGTTGGCTTTCCATCGTCGACTAAAGGAAGGGAAAAGAGCAGAGAAAAAAATCAAAGATGATATTGACACAGATATACGGACTTCGAGGGGTCAATTTTTGCCTTACGAGCGAATAGAAGGTCGTCATAGGAGCTTTCGAGCAGCAGAAAGGTTCAACGTTGATAGAAGGACCGATCGAGGCCAGAACAACAGATCGCTGCAGGATAGAGAAATCTCGGGGTCGCAAGATTCTTCTTACCGAAAGTTATCAGAATATAACTTCAATGTCAGTGTACTAGAGTTGGTGTCAGCCATGAGAAATATTAAAAAGGCACGATTCCCAAGACCTATGAAATCTGATCCCAACAAGAGGGATCCTAATTTGTAGTGTGAATATCATGGCACTAACAGCCAGTGGACCGGGGACTGCCGATACATATAGGAAGAAATGGCAACGTTGTTAAAGAAAGGTCATCTCAGATAATTCTTGACAGACCGAGCCAAAAAGATTTATGGTCGGAACAGGGACGACGCGGAAACCATGAAAGCAGGAGAAGAGCTTCCATGCCAAACAATCAACATGATCTTCGGAGGGAATGAAATTAATAGAGTCACCTTTTCAGTAGCAAAGAAGAAAAAAGTATCGATAATTCATATTAAAAGGACCGGGAAGACGATATCATATTCATGGACAAAGATGCAGACGGATTACTGCTACCGCACAATGACGCACTGGTAAGTTCTTTAAATGTGTTAGATTTTTAAACTAAACATGTTTTAGTGGATCCAGGAAGTTCCACTAATATCATACAATGGAGAGTATTGGAGCAATCTAAGCTCATCATAAGCATTATTCCAGCAACGAAACTCCTCGACGGATTCAACCTCGCAAGCGTGACAACCCAAGAAGAAATTTTGCTGCTCACAAACGCTGAGGGAGTAATGAAGACAACTCTCTTCGAAGTTGTAGATGGAGACATGAGGTATAACATCATCTTGGGAAGACCATGGCTGGACGGGATGAAAGTTGTGCCTTCGACATATCACCAATTGTTAAAATTTCCAACACCCGAGGGGATCAAACAGATTAGGGGTGATCAACCGGCAACAAGAGAGATGAATACAATATCAGGTGCCAAGGTATTTTCAAGTACTAGAAGAGACCGACGCAAAGAAGTCCACAACAGAAGACCTGGCAAGGTTGCGCTATTCGAAAAATTCCTAGAAAGGAAATTCAATTTGGGAACAGGACTGCACCAGAAACTCAAGTCTGCTTTTATTGAGTTCCTTAAAACTAAAGCCGACTTTTTTTGATGGTCGCACGAGGATATTATAGGAATCCCAACGGAGATAGCCGTACACAAGTTAAGCTTGGATCCCAACATACCTACGGTAAGGAAAAAGAAGTTCCCTATTGCCGAAGCAAGGAATAAATTCGTCAAAAAGAGGTAACCCATTTACTTAAGATTGGCTCAATCCGAGAGGTAAGATATTTGAATTGGCTAGCCAATGTAGTAGTAGTAATCTAAGAAAAATAATAAATTTTGCATGTGCGTAGATTATAAGGATCTTATAAAGCATGCCCGAAAGATTCATTCCCATTACCAAATATCGATCAAATGATTGATGCTACGACTGTGCATGAGTTAATGAGTTTCCTCGATGCTTATTATGGGTACAATCAAATCAAGATGAACCCAGAAGATCAGGAAAAGACTTCATTTATAACAAATTTTGGTATATATTGTTACAATGTAATGCCCTTAGGGCTAAAAAAAATGCCGGAGCCACTTATGAGTGGCTCGTGAATAAGATGTTCGAAAAACAAATAGGAAAGACTATGAAAGTATATATAGACAATATTCTCGTTAAGTCTTTGAATGCAGGTGACCATTTGAAGCTCTTGCAAGAAACATTCGACATCCTGAGGGATCACAATATGAAACTTAACCCTGAGAAGTGTGCGTTCGGGGTCAGTTTGAGTAAGTTTCTAGGATTCTTGGTCTCACAAAAGGGAATTAAGGTAAATCCCGACAAAATCAAGACCGTAGAGGACATCCTGAATTAATTGTCTAACGTAAACGAAGTACAGAGGATCACATGGAGATTGATTCTAATAGACTAGAAGTCCTTCCGGCCCCTTGTGACTGTGAATTGAATGAATAAACGGATGAAATCAAGAAATAATTCAACTAACAGTTCGAACCAAGAAATGGAATAACGAAAGTCGTACGGATTCACAAAGACTCTGTGGCTAAAAAGTAAAAAAGATATATCAAAGTAGTTTTGATGATTCAATAATCTTATTACTTCAATCTGAAGTTCTTAGTTACTTCGACTGGATGAGTCCTAGCGGGGGAATAATTAAGTCATAACTCATTGGTTGATTGTATCATTAACCATTTCTTTTTNTAAAATAAAATTCAATAAAAAATAAAATAAATAGAAATAAGAATTAATTCGAAATACTAAATAAGAAATAAGAATAAGTGAGCTGGTTCATTTCCCGTTCATCAGAAAAATGTCATCGCTTTTTCGCACTACTCAAAAAGAAAAAAAAATTTCTAATGGATACCGGAGTGTCAGCAAGCTTTGAAGGAGTTGAAGAAATATTTGTCAAGCCCTCCATTACTCTCAAAACCAAAAGAAGGTGAAACGTTGCTAGTCTACCTCACGATTTTAGAAGTTGAGGTAAGTGCAGTTTTAGTCCGAGAGGACGAAGGTACGCAATCTCCCATTTATTATGTTAGCAAAATTTAATGGGAGCAGAAACTCGCTACCCACACTGGAAAAGCTGGCCTTAGCTCTCGTAGTCTCCACTCGGAAGATAAGGCCCTACTTCCAATTCCACCTGATAGCTGTGGTGACTACTTTCCCTTTGAGGAATATCCTTCATAAACCCGAACTCTCGGGTTGATTGGCCAAATGGGTCGTCGCAATGAGAAAATTTGTTATATAATACAAACCGAGGACTGCAATTAAGTCTTAAGTCTTGGCTGACTTTGTGGCCAACTTCAGTCCCAGACTATTGCCTCTAGGCAATAATGGTGTCAGAATCAACATCGAGAGTTTGGACCTTATTTACGGACAGAGCTTCAAATGTAAAAGGGTCTGGGCTTGGAATAGTTTTAATTACGCCTTCGGAGGAAACCTTAAGGCAAGCCATCAGAACAATTCCTTTACTAACAATGAAGCAGAGTACAAAGCTTTGATTGAAGGGCTTGAATTGGCCTGGGGACTTGACTCCAAAGTCATTGAAATCAAATGTGATTCGCAGTTGGTGGTAAATCAGGTCTTTGGAGTTTTTGACACCAAGGAGGAACTTATGCAACAATACGTGGTAAAGGTTCGGGCTTTATTGGCATGATTCCGAGAATGGTCAATAACCCATATCCTGAGGGAAGATAACGCAGAAGAAGATGCGTTAGCAAATTTGGGCTCTTCAACAGAAATCCAAGGATCAGAATCAGGGACGGTAGTACAACTGAAGAACTCAGCCTTGGACACAGACTTCTGTGAGGTAAATTCGACTAGTTTGGTATGATACTGGAGAAATGAAACGATTATCTCGAGCATGGAAAGTTTCCCGAAGACCTTAAAGCATCAAGAGCGTTACGCGCCAAAGCTGCACGTTATAGCTTCAAGAAAGGCTAATTTTATATAAAATCCTTTCGAGGCCCGCTGTCCCGGTGCTTAGGAGCATCAGAAACTAACTATGTCATGAGAGAAGTCCATGAAGGGATATGCGACAACAACTCATGTGTAGATTCTTTGGTGCTGAAATTAGTTCGGGCAAGATATTACTGGCCCCGTATGGAGCAAGATGCCAAAGACTTCGTACAAAAATGTGATAAGTGCCAAATCTACGTGATAAGTCGGGATTTTGACTACTTATTTGCGCCTTTTGACTTTTGTTTTAGTTCAAAAATGTTTAAAGGTATTTCTGAAAACTGATGAAATATGCTTACTTGCAGGAGAATTGGAAACTGAGCCATTATGATGACATTCAACTCAAGAAGGAGTGATTTTGAACAAGGAGAAAAATCAAGTAAAAAGGCTAAAGTGCGGACCGCGAAACATGAAGAAAAATCAACACTGTTGCATTGTAATGTTCGGACCGCACAATAAGTATTCGGTCGCAGAAGTCAAGGTTCAGAGGTTTCCACATCCAAGCCCAACAAGAACTGCGTACTGCACTATAATTGTGCGACCGCAAAAATCAAATGTGCGGCCATACCCAGTATTGTGTGGTCCGCAGAACTCAAGAGTTGCAACCGTAGTGTAGAATTGTGGATCCATAGAACCAACTTCTGTCAAGAGCTAAAGCAAAGTGCGGACCGCACAGAGAATCGTGCGGCCGCAGAACCTCTGAAAGAGCATTTTTTCTGAAAATTTCAGCTATGTATAAATAGACTTTTTTGACGAAATTAGGTTAAGTTTGGAATACCAGAAGTTCTGTAGCCGTTTTTCTTTACTCTTTTAGGAAACTTTAGTTTATATTGTTGATTTTACATTGGATTTTTATCTATTTATCTTTAAATATGAGTTTTATCATCTTTTATTCTTTATTTTCTTCATTACCCACTATGAGTAGCTAAATTTCTAGATAGGGTTGTGACCCAACCCTAGTGTGGGAACCTAATGGGTGTCTGATTTAGGGCTGGTTTATGGTTGCATGTGTATTATTTAGCATAGTTCTTGCTATAATTATAGAATTAATGGTTGCAAACATTGGTTCAAGCCTATTTATCTTGGTCACTACTTGAGAAAGAGATACTTAGTCTAGGAAAACTTGGCTAACAAGAATTTGGGATGAAATCAAGAGATTGATAGTCCCAATTAAAGGGTTAAATCTAGAGATAGTAAAACCCGACTTGAGCAATTTATCAACTGTTTTGTACAATACCCGTTTGGACTTGAGAAAGACAAATTGGGAAAAACCACTCTCTCACAGAGAGGTATTGAGTGGGTAATTATTTGTTGATTGCTATAATACACCTCGGCCAACGAAACTCGCTCTAAAGCTTATAACCCGTTAGGAAAACACCTAGGTGGAGGTCACATCCCTAGACCTTTTACATATTTGAAAAACAACAACAAAAGCATTATTCTCTAGTTTAATATTTTACATTTGCAAACCGTAGCATAATTTTAGAAGTAAAATCCAAACAAAGTTTGTGGAAGTGAAACTTAGACACTTTACGCGCTTAATCCAAATATATACCACTAATCTTATCTACGCTCTGTATGAATTCAATCCCGACTCCTAGTTGGGTGTTATTATTGCAATCGATCGCTTCACAACCCCAATTTAGGTGTGACTTAGGCGAGATCAATTTTTGGCGCCGTTCCCGGGAAGCTAAAAATGGATTTAGCTATATATTTGGTTTTGTGTGTGACCTGTCTTCCTTTCCTTCCGTTTTACTAATATCTTTGGTGAAACAATTGTAGGTACAAAAATGGCTCTCAACAACAATGATCCACTCGGAAACATGCCATTGGGAGATGACGTGGAGGAAGACCAAGTTGAAGAGGTTCCTCCTGAACCTCAAGCAAATAGACGAGGCCGCCCGCCTCAAGAAAATGTTCCCGTTTCTCCCCCACCTCCACCAAGAGCGGCTCCACACCGGGTGTTGCCAAACGAAGGATATGCAAGTTCCATAGTCCCTCCCTGCATTAGGGCGGGCATTTCAAATCACTAATGTTATGCTCACATTACTAGAGCAATGGGGATTCTTCACAGGGGCTCCGAGTCAAAATGCATACAAACACTTGAAGGGGTTTGTGGACACTTGCTGGGGATTTAAACAGACCAACGTCTCCGAGTATGATTTAAGGTTGACGCTATTTCCCTTCTCTATATGGGGGAAAGCCTTGGATTGGTTAGAAAGATTTCTTAACCATTCTATCCGTACATGGGATGAATTGGCGGAGAAATTCATTTCCAAGTTCTTTTCTCCCGGGCATATGGCTACTCTTAGAGATGAGATTCTAGCATTCAAACAAGAATCCAATGAGCCTTTACATGAGATAGGGGAGAGGTACCGTACTATGGTGAAAGAGTGCCCAAACAATGATATGACGGAGGCTATGATTCAACAAACTTTCTATATGGGGATCAATGCTACCAATCGATGCGTGGTCAACCAACTTGCCGATGAAAATTTCATGACAATACATATGCCGAAGCTTGTGAGATCCTAGATGAAATAGCGGATACTTCATCGGAATGGAAAAGTTGAGCAAATGTTCCTCAAGGTGATCCAAATGTGATCACCTACATAAAGAATTGCATGATCATGGCAAGCAATTGCCGAGTTGACCACCACAATGAATCAATTAGCCAAAGCTCAAATTCAACAAGTACACGGTCATAAGAAAATAAATGCAATGGAGGGTGTTAATATGATGGTAAACAAGTGCAAAACCGTGCGGAACAATATGTGCAAGAAGATAGCCGGTTTGATCAAGATGAATCTTACAATGACCAAGAGGAGGAAGTACAATATATGAACAACTTCCAAGGACAAAGAAACAACTCTCAAGGATCGAATAAAAAACAATGGGGATTTCAAGGTAATCAAGGAATTGGAATTCTAGCAACCAAGGCAATTGGAATGGTAGTAACAACCAAGGTAATTGGAACAATCGAAAATATCAAGGAAATTGGAATGGTAAAAAAACCAAGGAAATTGGAGTGGAAATAGTCAAGGATATTGGAGAGGCAACAACCAAGGGGGTTGGAACAATAACCAAGGGAATCAGGGGTCGTGCTTTCAAAGGCCCCCGATGTATCAACAACTAAGCAACCCGCCACCTTATCCTTTCCATGGTCCTAGCTCTTCCAACAATGAGATGGGGCAAATTGAGAACATGTTCAAACAAATGATGGAGAAGAATGATGATTCCGATGCTCAACCAACCTATCACAACACTTCAATTCGCAATTAGAAGTTCAATTGGGGCAATCTCGCAAGCTTTGAACACTCGTCCTAAGGGGGAACTACTTAGTGACCCGGTGTTGAACCCAAAGGGTGGGAACAACATGGGACATGCCATGGCCGTGACTACAAGGAGTGGAAAAGGTGGGGATGCAACCACCTCAAGTCAAAGGAAAATTGTGGATGATGAGCTAGTGATACAAGAATATGAGATTCCAAACAATGTGGTGCAAGCGAATGACGAAGTGAGAATTGATATTGATGACACTATGGAGGATACTCAAGAGGAAGTGAACCGGTATAGGGAGCATATTGTAGACATACAGGAATCGGTAGTGCCAAAAGGATAAGGCACCAATGTCAAGGCATCCTCCTCCATACCTCAAAGTCTTGCCAAGAAAAATGGCGAGAAACAATTCAAAAAGTTCATTGACATGATGAAGAGCCTATCTATTAATGTGCCATTGGTTGAGGCTTTGGAGAAAATGCCTAGTTATGCAAAGTTCATGAAGGATTTGGTGACAAACAAGAGGTCGATGAATTGTGAGACTATAAATATGACATATCAAGTGAATGAAATTGTGCACTCAATGGCTCCTAAATTGGAAGATCCCAGCGCTTTCACAATCCCTTGTACCATTGGAAGCGCCGACTTTGCTAAAGCTCTTTGTGATCTTGGGGCGAGTATCAACTTGATTCCTTACTCGGTTTTCAAAATGTTGGGGATTGGGCAACCAAGACCCACATCTATGAGATTGAAAATGGCAGATCGTACTATGAAGATACCATTAGTATTATTGATGATGTGTTGATAAATTCATCCTCCCGGCGGACTTTGTGATTCTTGATTGTGAAATAGACTATGAGGTGCCTATTATTCTAGGGAGACCTTTCCTTGCTACAAGAAGGCTCTTGTTAATGTGGAAGCCGGTTAGCTCACTTTCTGGGTGGGTGACGAAAAGGTGATTTTCCATGTGTGCAAATCTATGAGGCAACCGAATAGCAATGAAGTTTGTTCGTTTGTGGACTTATGAACCCCGCAAATTGTCCTTAGATCTTGAAAATAGGAAGACTCCTCCAACAAATCCCTCAATCGAGGAGCACCCTACTTTGGAGTTAAAGCCATTGCCTCCACATCTCAGGTATGAATTCCTTGGCCCTTGTTCTACTTTACCGGTTATTCTTTCCTCTTGTTTGAATAACGTGCAGGTAGACTCCACATTGGCGGTGCTACAAAAGAGGAAGAAAGCTATCAGATGGACATTGGCGGATATTTGGGGTATAAGCCCGCCTTTTGCATGCACAAGATTATTTTGGAGGAGGATGCCAAACCCTCCGTTGAACATCAAAGGAGACTAAATGAAGCAATGCAAGAGGTGGTCAAGAAGGAGATCATAAAGTTCTTAGATGCCGGGGTTGTTTACCCCATTTTTGATAGTTCGTGGACTTCCCCGGTGCAGTGTCTCCCAAAGAAAAGGGGCATGACAGTGGTCACCAATGACAAGAACGAGTTGATTCCTACAAGAACGGTGACCGGGTGGAGATTGTGTATGGACTATCGCAAGCTCAACAAAGTCATAAGGAAAGATCGTTTCCCACTTCCCTTCCTTGATCAAATGCTTTATAGGTTGGCCGGCCGTGCTTTCTATTGTTTCTTTGATGGATACTCCGGCTACAATCAAATTCTTATTGCACAGAGGATAAAGAGAAGTCTACTTTCACATGTCCCTATGGTACTTCCGTATTCTCGTGGATGCCATTTGGGTTATGCAATGCATCGATGACTTTTAAACGGTGTATGATGGCTATCTTCATCAACATGATGGAGGATTTCCTTGAGGTCTTCATGAATGACTTTTCAGTGGTCGGGAATTCTTTTGATGATTGCTTAAAAAATTTGGATAAGGTCTTTGCAAGATGTGAAGATACGAACTTGGTGTTCAATTGGGAGAAATGTCACTTCATGGTCGAGGAATGCATTGTCCTTGGCCACAAAATTTTAAAGAGGTCGACAAGGCCAAAGTAAAGGTGATTTTTAAACTTCCACTTCCAACATCCGTGAAGGGAGTGAGGAATTTCTTGGGTCATGTGGGGTTCTATCGCCATTTCATCAAGGATTTTTCCAAAGTGGTGAACCCCTTGTGTAAGCTTTTGGAGAAGGATGCCAAATTCCATTTCAACGAGGATTGCATGAAGGCATTTGAATTGCTCAAGTTCAAATTGAAAACTACTCCTATATCACCGCACGTGATTGGAGCTTGCCTTTTGAGCTCATGTGTGACATAAGTGATGTGGCAGTCAGAGAAGTTTTGGGGAAACGTATCAACAAAATCTTCCGTCAGGTCTACTATGTTAGTAAGACCATGAACGATGCCCAAGTCAATTACACGGTGACCGAAAAAGAGATCCTTGATATTGTATTTTCTATGGAGAAGTTCCTCCCGTACTTGATGGGTACAAAGGTGATTGTCCACACTTATCATGCGGCGTTTCGGTACTTAATGAGCAAGAAATATTCAAAGTCGAGGTTAATGCGGTGGGTGCTTTCATTGCAAGAATCCGATCTAGAAATCCAAGATCGCAAAGGCAGTGAAACTTAGTGGAGGACCACTTGTCTCGCTTGGAGGAGGAGGGGAAGCCACATGATGGCCTTGAAATCAATGACTCCTTCCCCGACGAGCAACTTCTAGCCATTTCAATAATCGAGATGCCATCGTTTGCCGACTTAGAAAATTATCTTGTGAGTGGTATTGTACCGAATGAGTTCTATTCAAACCAAAGGAATAAGCTCAAACGGGATTGCCTTGACTATTATTGGGATGAACCGTATCTCTTCCGGATTTGTACCGATGGTGTGATTTGAAGATGTGTGCTGGAGGAGGAACAAGTGGAAATTCTTGGGTCCTTCCACTCTTCACCATATGGTGGTAACCATGGTGGAGCGAGAACGGCGGAAAAAGTGTTGAGTTGGGGATTCTGTTGGCCTACTCTCTGTGAGCATGTGATTTTTACTCGTCATATCGTCCTATAAAAAAATCCCAATAAATCAATTAA
>ML309106.1:0-18190 GCA_005239505.1 Nicotiana paniculata | reverse complement strand
CAGAGAATATAATCTCACGTCTCAACACGTTCGAACAATCAATTCACATATTTCCAAATAAGGCACACATACCAAATACTCGGACCCAACAAAAGAATTCTACAAAGGTTAAAGTTAGCCATACATACCTCGTATCGGGATCTTTCCTTTCTCTCTATCTCAAATCACCGGACCTTATAGCACCCTTGATCTAATTCACAATACGTTGCATTTACACGTAGAATTAGGAACCATGAACATGTCTTGAACTCATTTGAGCTTTCTACCAAGCACTAGGTGTTCTTTTTAGCTTAAATAACCCCTTTTTATTGAAAGGTTTCCGCAACCTATTTTCCTTTACTAGATTGTAGTAGATTGGGTACATGCATGCAAGTTCTCAACCCCATCTTCATGAACTATCCTACCCATGTTTCATTTTAACAAAAGCTGGAAATTTAGGGTTAATGGGGTGGAAGCTTACCTCTTAGACTGAAGAAATTTGTGTTCTACTTGATTAGTTCCAAGATTGAGTGTTGAAGGAAGACCAATTTGATGAAGTTGGGACTTTCTCTCTCTACAACCCACTCTTTCCTCTCTCTAATATCTCAGAAACATGGTTAAAATGAAGGGGAGGGGTGTTTTAATGAACTGGGGTCGGGTTTTAAAAATTAGGGAAAACAGGGCCAGGCACAAGAATGCGGCCAGGAATGCGATCGCATTCCTGACATGCGATTCGCAGATCTGACCGCATAATGGCCCTCAAGATGGGCCAAAAATCCAAAACACACTGCCTAGGTATGCGACCAATTGTGCGGTCCGCATACACGTTATGCGATCTCATACTGAACAATTTAGTTTACTTCAAATGAGGTAGTATTCTGCCCAGGTATGCGACCATTATGTGGTCTACATACACGTTGTGCGATCGCATAGTGCGTCGCATAACACTTACTTCCTGGAAAATTGTACTTTTTATGTCTCGAGGTAGTTTTTACTCAATTCAGGTTCCACTTTTCTATGCTCTGTAAGTATCACGGTGATCCGGCTCATGTAATGGATTTTAGCTCAGTCCAGTTGGATAAGGATCTATCTTATGTTGAGGCGCCAGTGGATATTTTTTACAAGCAGGTCAGAAAGCTAAGGACAAAGAACGTTGCTTCAGTAAAGGCTCAATGGAGGGGTCATCCGGTCAAGGAGTCAACTTGGGAGACCAAGCAACATATGCGCAGCCGTTATCCTCATCTTTTCACAGCTTCAGGTATGTCTATATACTCATTCGAGGATGGACGATTATTTTAAGAGAGAGGGATGTGACGACCCAGCCGGTCGTCTTGTGAGTTATAGCCCCGATCCCCTATTAACTGCTTTCCCCGTAACTATATTTTGGTATTGTATCTTGTCGAGAGGTTTTGTTTTGTTTTTTGGGAAGTGTTTGTTAAACTTAGTCCTTAAAATGGGAGATTAAGCCTAAAGATCTGGACCGTAGTCGGAAATGTGTGAAGACAACTCCTGAATGGAGTTATGGAGGTTCTGTTAGCTCCGCTAGGTGAGTTTTGACTCAGGGGCGTGTCTGGATTTGTGTTTTGGAGGTCTGTAGCTCATTTAGGCTTGAAATGGAGAAAGTTGAAGTTTTAGAGATTTTGGTCGGTAGTGGAATTCATTATATCGGGATAGGATTTCCGAAAGTTGGAATAGGACCGTAGGGATGAATGTGACTTGTGTTCAAAATTTGGGGTCAATCGGGCATGGTTTGATAGGTTTCGGCATCGGTTCTCGAATTTGGAAATTCCAAGTTCTTTAAGTTTGAATCGGAGGATGATTCGTGATTTTTGCGTTGTTTGAGGTGGTTTGAGGGCTCTACTAAGTACGTATGGTGTTTTGGATTGGTTGGTATGTTTGTCTGAGGTCCCGGGGGCCACAGTTCAGTTTTGGGCGCTTAATGGATGGAAAATTGGACTTATGCAAATTTTGAACTTTGATGGTTTCTGGTGTTTCGCACCTACGGTGCGAACTCGCTCATGTGGAGTTAAGGGCGCAGGTTTTATTTATGAGATCAAGAGGTCGCAAAATAGACGCGTAAGACACAGAAGTGGAGCCGCATCTGTGGAAGGGTGATCGCAGAAGCGTAATGGAGGAGGAAGATGAGTTGGCCAAGTTTCCGCATAAACGGACGGGCGAGCGCAGATGCGCGTTCACCGGTGCGGATGGTTATGCGCAGATGTGAGTCAGGTAGTTTAATGAAACTCTGCAGGTGTAGAGTTTTAGCAGCAAAAGCGGGATCGTAGAAGCGGGTAATTGACCACATGTGCGGTTTGACTGGCAAAAAAGACCCAAGTGCGAGGGTTTAGTTCATTGTTCATTTTTGTACATGAGAGCTCAGAAATTGGAGATTCTTTGAGGGATTTTCAGAGGGAGATTTTGGATAATGATTCCTAACTCTCTTATGGTTGTATTTCATTAATCTATAGTTGATTTCTTCATTTAATTATGGAAATTGGACGAGAAAGTTGGGAAAATGAAAAATTCGTCAAACGAATTTCTGAGTTTTGATTGGGATTTAGACATTGGAATTAGATAGTTTTGGTAGAGTGAACTTGCGAGTGAATGGTGTTCATATTTGGTAATTTTTACTCGATTCCGAGATGTGGGTCCGGGGAGGATTTTTGGGGCGAATTTCCACATTCTTGCCTTAGCTCATATTTCAGTAGCTAGATTAGTTCCTTGTAGTTGTATTAATGTTATGTACTTGATTTTACCTGGATTTTGGACATTCGAAGTCGGATTTTCGTGGAAAGAGCATTCTTACGGAGTAATTGATCTTGGTTCGAGGTAAATGGCTTTCAATCTTGTGTTGGGGAAATCCCCTTAGGATTTGATACGGGTTTTTATATGTGGGAACCATGTACGTGAGTTGACGAGTACGTACATGGGCTAATTATTTTAAAAACCCGATTTCTACTAAGAAATGACCTATTTTCCTTCTTATTTTAATCTTATAACCATGTGTAGTATCCTCTTAGACCAAAATAGCATGCCTACTGACCTTAATTGTTTATCTGAACTCCGTGCAACATGTTTAGTAAATTTTCATGCTCTTCATTGACTCGTACTTAGTCTAAGTTGTAGGTTTTCGCATTGTAGTTTTCGAATTCTATTGTTTGAGTTGCATAGACAATAATGTATAGAACAGTTAGGACTTGTAAAAGCTTTGGACTTATGGTATTCCGGGTCTTGGGGAGTGTTATGTATATGTTGAGAGTTTATAATTGTATATTCCAAGTGGCATTTAAATTATTGTTACTGTTAGTTGTTAATATTCATGGTTTCATTTTATTGTTGCAAACTGTTAGGCTTACCTAGTCGTGTAAACTAGATGCCGTCACAACAATTCATGGAGGGAGAATTTAGATCGTGACAGTTGTTGAGTGCATATTCTATAACATGTCAATCTCTTCTTTAAACATATATTCTTTCTACTCAATTAATATTTTTCCCATTTTATAATAGATAATATATTTTTAAATGTATATTGCAACTCAGCATATAATATTCAATAATAAAAGGTGGACAAACTTTACTCGTGACCCCATCCAATTTTATTTAGAATCACAAGATTAATTACTCAAAAATAATTTGCCTTGAGAATGGATGCATTAAATTTGGAGTTGTCTTTTTACTTTTGATCTTAGCTCTTAATTGTGCATTTAACACTTGATGCCCATTATACCCCTCTATGTCTGCTATATAATTTTTTTTTTTCCCTTACAGTTCTTCATCTTGATCCTTTCTTTTCCCTTGGTTGCCCTTTAATTTTCTTATATAAGCTTTTCTGATTTGCTCAGTAAATTTTCTTTTGCGAGTCTTTTTTTAGCTACTTCATTAGCGTATAGCAGTGATAACTTCATTTCCTATCTAATCCTCCTCGAATTTTTTATTTTCTCTCTATATGTATCTCTCACACACTATGCGTCTATTTTTGAGATAGGATTTTAATCGTGAACATAGACATATATGATAGTTCGGAATCAGCTTGTCTAATAAGTTATTTCATTAATGCATTAATTAACATGCATAAATTGAGTTCTTGAAAAATATAGAATACGATGATACATAAAGAATCTTTTATTTTCTAGATTTATAATATAGTACAAATGTTATTTACATGTCCCTTACTTCATAAAAGTCAGCATCTTGATGTATCAATGAAGTGATAAATTATATCAAGAGAAATCTCCAAATATGACTCTCAATTTCTATTACTTGTGAGTTATTTTTCTTTTTTGCAATGTTTTATGGCTTCACCAAAAGAAAACAAGGTTCTCAAGATCCTCAACTCATTGCAAAGGAATTTACAAAACAACCAAAACACAATTCCAATCTATATAAGTCCTCAAGAAATTGATCGCTATCAATCACTCGATGACTCTTATGGTGATAAATCTTTTGATTCTTCAGTCCTCCGCCCTTTTCAGGCACTACATTTGCCGATTCAACAAATCGTGCCAAGTTATACTTAGGGTTCTCAAAACTAAAAATAAAAAATTGGATGAGATAAAGATACTAGAAAAAATTCAAGAAATGCGGAGGATTCGTGAAAATAAATACAAGAAAAGAAAATGCAAGGACCGTCATAAGACATAGGAATTAAAAAACAATCGAAAATATTATTCTATGATGATCCTTTTATTTGTTTTTCCATTGTTCGTCTTCATTAATCCTCCTATTTTATTGATTTTTTCTTAGTATTTTTATCTCATCTAGTTTTTATCTTTTACATTCAAAAACTATAAGAATGAACTTGTAACTTTTTGCTGAATTAGCAAATGGTGTGCCTGAAAAGGGTTTAGACACGGGATTCTACAGTATTTTCATCAAAGAGTCATCGAATGATTAATGGAGATTAATGGTGTGCTCGTTTCTTGGCAAGGAGTTGATGATTTTGGCAACCTTGTTTCTTTTGGTGCATTCATTAAGCATTGCGAAAGAAGAATTGCACAAAGTACTAATATTTAAGAGTTTTATTACGAGATTTCTCTGAACCTGATTTATCATTTCATTTGTTCATCAATATGTTGTATATTAGGTAGGAAGAGAAATGTCGAGATTATATATACCATATAAATCTAAGAAATAAAAGATCCAATAGATATTGTTTGATTTTAATGACTTAAGAACACAATTCATGCATGTTAACCGATGTATTAACGAAACACATCATCTAACAAGTTGAACAAATTTTAAACTTTCATACATGTCTATATTCATGACTAAATTTCTACATAAAGAAAGGTGAAAAAAGATTCCACATTTGACATCGTTTTTTTCCGAGGCAGATCTAGAATTTCTAGTACAAGAGTGCATTATTAAAAATTAGAGAAAAAAATTTATTAAGTGGGAATTGATCCCACTTCTTCTTGGTAAATAACCCAACTTTCAAACAAGTGCATCATTCAACCTTCTTGGAGCATGAGTGCCAACAGTTAATACTATACCAATTTTATAAAACATGTACATAAAATATATAATTTTGTGAAGAGATTATGGGTTCACGTGCTCCGTATTTTTGTATTGGTGAAAAAGAGTTTCACACGTAAGCCAGCTTTTGACAACTAAACAAGTCACATGGACACAGGAAAACACGACAGCTGGACGCAACTCTTTGAAGAGGTATGGTAAAAATAGGCATGATTCAGTAAACCCACAAACTTATCAGCCACGGGAAATTCAACTTGATCAAAATGGGAGAGAGGCACGATCAGAATGATTCTAGACATAGCTATTTGTAGATTCAAGGACCCACAATTGATTACTCGAACGTTAGGTAACTGAACCCCTATTACCGTTGTATTATAACAGTATATTTTGGCCTATTCTTCTAGATGCTCATGACATGTTGGCTCCGGATTTTTGGGTTGGTGGAACTGTATAATTGGCCTACTTTATTTAGTAATATCTGTATATTTTATTAAATGCTTGAAACTTGATTGGAATTTTTAAAAGAAATTGCAAACATGCGGTAGTTGGCTGGCCTAGTTCCACGATAGGCGACATCACGATCATTTTTGGATTTGGGGTCGTGACAGTTTGGTATCAGAGCCTAGGTTACATAGGACTTAACGGTCATGAGCAGGTTAGGTAGAGTATTGCAGATCGGTACGGAGACGTCTATACTTATCTTCGAGAGGTTGCAAAAATTTTAGGAAGCATTTCTATCTTTCTTAAACTCTTTCGTGTTGATCTATTGATTCTTGGAATCTGAACTTACGTTGTTTCATTCTCTCACAGATGGTGAAGATACGCCATACCGATTAGAGTGACCAGTCACCGGCTAGACCAACTAGAGGTCGAGGTCACGGTAGAGGTAGAGGGCCAGCCCGTGCAACAGCCGGGGTAGTACTACAGGATCCCCCTATCGATCATGATCCGTTTCCCGACGATGGTGTTCCAGCGTGACAGGCTCAGGCACCGGCTGTGCCTATGGTTATTCCGGGTCTTCAGGAGACCCAGTCTCAGATATTGACAGCATGCACCAGTTTGGCTCAGGCAGTCGACATGTCTTCTACTTCCACCACAGCTCAGGCTGGGGGAGCCAATCAGACTCCAGCTGCCCGGGCACGTGAACAGGGTGCACAGGGTATTCAGGCACCGGGAGCAGCCCCAGCTCAACCAGTTGCTCTGGTCCAGGATTATGTGGTCCCTGCTATACCTGAGGATGAGCAGTGCAGGCTGGAGAGATTCAACAGACTTCAGCCTCTGACTTTCAGCGGTACAGAGGGCGAGGATGGCTAGAGGTTTCTAGATAGGTGCCAGAGGTTACTACGTACTACGGGTATTTTGGAGACCAGTGGGGTCTCAATTTTTATATTTCAGTTTGTGGGTGCTGCCTTTACTTGGTGGGAGTCATTCGAGAGTCGTAGGCCGGTTGGTTCAACACCTCTCACCTGGCTGCAGTTCTCCATGATCTTTTTGGAGAACTATGTTCCTTAGTCCCACAGAGACGAGCAGTGCAGGCAGTTTGAGCAGCTGCGCCAGGGAGAGTTATCAGTTACTCAGCACGAGATGAGGTTTTCCGAGTTGGATAGGCATGCTTCTGAGATTATCCCTACTGATAGGGAGAGGGTGAGGAAGTTTGTAGATGGTCTTTCTTATCAGCTTCGGTTATTTATGACTCGGAAGAGAGTATCGGGTGCTTCATTTGAGAAGGTTGTTGACATAGCTCCAGATATTGAGTCTGTTCGCTGCCAGGAAGGGGAGGAGAGAGAGGCCAAGATGCCTCGTGGTTCGGGCAATTCTAGTAGTGTTCCCTTCAGGGGACTGTTTCAGCAAGGTAGGGGCCGTTCATTCAGGCCTCCTCAGTCAAGCCCTGCATATAGTGGTGCATCATTGGGGAAAGGTCCCCGTGGTTCTCAGTCAGGCCGTACTTCATTTGGCGACCTCCCAGCTCAGAGTGCAGCTCGAGCACCCCTAGTTCAGGGATCTTCTATGCATGAGTCTTCCAGTGGCCGTACGGGTGTTAGGGGTTTCTATCCATCCCCGCCTCCAGCTCCAGGGAGTTGCTTTGAGTATGGAGAGTTCGGGCACGTGTGGAGGCAGTGTCCCTGGTGTTCCGGTGGATCTTCTCAGCAGAGGGGCCAGCCCTCGACTTTAGCTCCAATTACTTCACCACCCGCCCAGGCAGCCAGGTGTGGTAGTCAGTCAGCCAGAGGCTTCCCTAGAGGGGGAGGTCGAGCGGGGGGAGGTCAGGCTCACATGTATACATTTCCAGCCAGGGCAGATGCTATGTCCTTAGATGCCGTGATTGCAGGTATTGTATCAGTCTGTTGCCGATATGCCTTGGCTTTATTTGGTCATGTTTCTACATATTCCTATGTCTCTTCATATTTTACTGATTTTCTGGATATGCCCCGTGAGTCTCTAGTCACCTATGTTCACGTGTCGACTTCGGTGGGCGATACTGTTGTTGTGGACCGTGTGTATCGGTCGTGCATGATATCTATTGGGGGTCTGGATACCCGAGTGGACCTATTGCTACTCAACATGGTTGATTTTGATGTGATATTGGGCATGGATTGGTTATCTCCGTGTCATGTTGTTTATGATTGTCACTCTAAGACCGTGAACTTAGCTATGTCAGGGTGTCCGAGGGTTGAGTGGATAGGTTCTCCCGAGTATATGCCAAGCAAGGTGATTTCCTACCTGAAGGCTCAGCACATGGTTGAGAAAGGGTGTTTATCTTATTTGGTCTTTGTGAGGGATGTTAGTGGTGGGACTCCCACTATTGATTCAGTTTCTGTGGTCCGTGACTTTCCGGATGTGTTTCCTGCAGACATGCCAAGCATGCCACCTGAAAGGGATATTGATTTTGGTATTGACTTGGTGTCAGGCACTTAACCTATTTCTATTCCACCTTATCATATGGCACCAGCGGAGATAAAGGAATTGAAGGAGCAGCTTCAGGCACTCCTGGATAAGGGATTCATTCGGCCTAGTGTGTCACCTTGGGGTGCACCAGTGTTGTTCGAGAAGAAGAAGGATGGGTCCATGCGTATGTGTATTGATTATTAGCAGCTGAACAGGGTTACGGTGAAGAACTGGTATCCCTTGCCCTACATTAATGATTTGTTTGACCAGCTTTAGGGAGCCAGAGTGTTTTCCATGATTGATTTGAGGTCTGGGTATGATCAATTGAGGATTCAGGATTCTGACATTCTGAAGACTGCTTTCCGGAAAAAATATGGTCATTATGAGTTCTTGGTTATGTCATTTGGGCTGACCAATGCCCCAGCTGCGTTCATACAATTGATGAACAACGTGTTTCAGCCTTACCTTGATTATTTCGTCATTTTGTTCATTGCTGACATCCTGATTTATTCTTGTAGCCAGGAAGAGCATGCTCAGCATTTGAGAGTTGTGTTACAGAGGTTGAGGGAGGAGAAGCTTTATGCGAAATTCTCCAAGTGTGAGTTTTTGCTTGGTTCGGTATCTTTCTTGGGGCACGTGGTGTCTAGTGAGGGTATTCAGGTTGATCCGAAGAAGGTAGAGGTGGTGCAGAGTTGGCCCAGACCGTCGTCAGCTACAGAGTTTAGGAGTTTCCTTGGTTTGGAGGGGTATTACTGTCGCTTTGTGGAAGGATTTTCTTCTATTGCTTCGCCTTTGACCTAGAAGGGTGATCCATTCAGATGGTCTGATGCGTGTGAAGAGAGCTTTCAGAAGCTCAAGTCAGCATTGACTACAGCTCCGATACTAGTTTTTCCTACTGGTTCGGGTTCTTACACAATCTATTTTATGCTTGTAGATTTTGTTTGGGAGCGGTATTGATGTAGGAAGGTAGGGTGATTGCCTACGTGTCCAGGCAGTTGAAGGTGCACGAGAAGAATTATCCAGTGCACAATCTTGAGTTAGCTGTCATTGTTCATGCTTTGAAGATTTGGCGGCATTATTTGTATGGAGTGCAGTGTGAGATGTTCACTGATCATCGTAGTTTGCAGTATCTGCTGAGGCAGAAGGACTTGAATTTGCGTCAGAGGAGATGGTTATATCTTCTCAAGGATTATGACCTCACTATCTTATATCATCCGGGGAAGGCCAATGTAGTGGCCGATGCCTTGAGTCGCATGGCAGAGAGTTTGGGGAGTCTAGACTACTTTCCAGTAGCAGAGCGGCCATTAGTCCTTGATGTTCTGGCCTTAGCAGGTCGGTTGGTGATATTGGATCTATCATAGCCCCCATGGGTGTTTCCTTGTGTAGCCTCTAGGTCTTATCTTTACGAATAGATTAGAGCACGCCTGAATGATGATCCACATTTGCGTGTTCTTCAGGACAAGGTTTGTCACGATGATGCCAGGGATGTGGTTATTGGTGATTATGGGGTCAAGAGGATGCAAGGCCAGATTTGCGTGCCTAATGTAGATGGGCTTCGAGATTTCATTCTAGCAGAGGCTCATAGTTCGCGGTATTCCATCCATCCGGTGCCGTGAAGATGTATCAGGATTTGAGGCAGCATTATTGGCGGAGGAGGATGAAGAAGGATATTGTGGAGTTTGTGGCTCGGTGTCTCAACTGTCAGCAGGTCAAGTATGAGCACCAAAGACCAGGTGAATTACTTCAGATATTTGATATTCCGGAGTGGAAGTGGGAGCGAATCACCATGGACTTCATAGTTGTAGTCCCACGGACTTCGAGGAGGTTTGATGCTATATGGGTTATTGTTGATCGGCTGACCAAGTCGCGCACTTTATTCTTGTCGGTACCACTTATTCTTTAGAGAGGTTAGCTGAGATTTATATCAGGGAGATTGTCTGATTGCATGGGGTTCCAGTTTCTATCATTTCAGACCGAGACACTCAGTTCACATCTCTATTTTGGAGAGCTGTGTAGAGAGAGTTAGGTACTGAGGTAGAGTTGAGCACCACATTTCATCCTCAGACTGACGTGTATTTGGAGCGTACCATTCATATTTTGGAGGATATGTTGCGTGCTTGTGTGATTGACTTTGCTTGTTCATGGGAAACGTTTCTGCCACTGGCGGAGTTTGCATATAACAACAGCTATCAGTCGAGTATCCAGATGACTCCGTATGAGGCTTTATATGGTAGGAGGTGTAGATCTCCGGTTGGTTGGTTGGAGACAGGCGAGGCTAGGCTACTGAGCACAAACATGGTTCAGGATGCATTGAGTAAGGAAAAGTTTATTCAGGAGAAGCTTCACATGGCGCAGTCTAGGCAGAAGAGTTATGCGGACCGGAAGGTCCGAGATGTGTCTTTCATGGTTGGGGATAAGGTGTTGCTGAAGGTGTCTCCCATGAAAGGTGTTATGAGATTCGGGAAGAGGGGGAAGCTGAGTCCCAGGTTCATTGGGCCATTTGAGGTGCTTCAGAGGGTTGGGGAGGTGGCTTATAGGCTTGCCATGACTCCCAGTTTTTCGAGTATTCATTCAGCATTCCATGCTTCGATGCTCCGGAAGTATGTTGGTGACCCATCTCATGATTTGGACTTCATCACGGTTCAGCTCGAGGGCGATATGTCATGTGAGGTAGAGCCAGTGGCTATTTTGGGTCGACATGTCAGGAAGCTGAGGTCTAAGGATTTAATTTCGGTGAAGATTCAGTAGAGAGGGCAGCCGCTGGAGGATGCAACCTGGGAGACCGAGTGGGAAATGCAGGACAGATATCCTCACTTATTCGAGACTCCAGGTATGTTTCTAGACCCGTTCGAGGACGAAAATTTGTTTAAGAGGGGGAGGATGTAACGACCCGGCCGGTCGTTCTGTGAGATTTACCCCATTTCCCCCATTTCTGCATTTTTTATATATTGCTAGAATGTTTTTGTTGTGTTGGGTCAGTTGGTTTGAGTCCGGAGTGGTTATGGTGAGAATTGAGGCATTAGTCTCTTAAAGTAGCCTAATAGTTGAGAAAGTCAACTAAGAGTTGACTTATTGGTGAACAACCTCGGAATGCAGATTTTATGGCTCAGATAGCTTCGTTAGGTGATTTGGGACTTACGAGTGTGTTCAGAATATTTTTTTGATGTCCGGTGTAGAATTAGGCTTTAATTGGCGAAAATTAGTTTTTGGCGATTTTCAGTCGACATTTGAAAATAGGCTATCAGGGCTGGAATGGGATTTTGGAAGTTGGAGCAGGTTCGTAATGTCATTTTGGATATGTTTGCAAAATTTCAGGTCAATCGGAGGTGTTTTGGTTGCTTTCGGCATAGTTGGCAAAATTTGGGAGTTTTAAAGTTCATAGGCTTGAACTTTATGTACTTTTGGTGTTCTCGCATTGTTTTTGGTGTTTCGAAGGCTCGAATAAGTTGGAATAGTGCTATGTCTTGTCTTGGTATGTTTGGTTGAGGCCCCGAGGGGCTCGGGATTGATTTCGGATGGTTAGCGGGGTTTTGGACTTGGAAAAAATTGCAGAAATAGCTACTGGTGTGAGTTTCTTGTGTTGGCTGCACCTACAGATGGGTGGCCGCAGGTGCGAAATTGGTCCGTTAAGTGGGATTCCGCAGGTGCGCACCTGGGACCACAGGTGCGGGTCCACAGGTGAGATTAAGTGTCCGCAGGTGCGAAAATGCTTGCAGAAATAGTATAAAAAGGGCCTCCGTGAAAATTCTCTCATTTCACCATTTTTGCATGCGAGAGAAGCTCTTTGAAGGCAATTTGAAGAAGGGAATTCGTGGTTCTTCAGTGAAGGTAAGTTCTCAGGTTATTAACATCGTTGCTATGCTATTTTGTTCCTATTAGGCTTGTGAATTTGAGGATTTAAGTAGGAAAAGGTTGGGAAGAAGGGGTGCAGAATTGGAATTTTCTTTTGAGGTTTTGGGTAGGCAATTGTGATGATTGTAGTATGAGTAGAATCGTGGGAGGATGAGGTTTCTAGTGATGTGAAAATTATTGAATTCCGAAATGTGGGCCCGGGCTCGGGTTAGGTTGAATTTTGAGATTCTTGTATAATTTGGTAGTTTTCGATTGGGTTGTGTTCCTTTGATATATATTGATGATGTTAAACTTGTTTTGGCTAGATCCGGAGCAATAGGGAGAAAATTTGAGGGGCAAGAGCATTGCGGACTAGTGTTGTGGCCCGGTAGAGCTAAGTAATGGTTAAATATATTGTCCTGAGGGTACGGAACCCCGGACTACATATTTCTCACTGGTTTTAGAATGGCGCACGTGTCTGATGATGAGTATGTGGCGCATAATGATTTTTGGATTGGACTAGGTCCTCTCCGCGACAACTAATGATTTTCATATTTTACTCAAAACCTTATGGTAAATTATATTCTAAGATTGTTGAAATATTTGGGCTATAAGCCGTGTTTGGGGCCTCGTGCCGATCTGTTTAGACCCCTTGGGGGCTTTTACTGCTGTTTTCCCTCACTATTTAAGGATGATTTCACTCAGCCACATTGTGCTTACTTTTTTGGAAACTCAGCCTGATTTACACTAGTTTGAGATTTAAAATGATTGTTTGGGTCGAGTACCCTATTTTACTGATTCGCCCGAGGTGCCTTTTGAGTGGTTCTACTGAATAATGGTGAGGTGTTGAGTGATATTAGCACTTGGGCTGAAGGAGCTCCTCCGGAGTATGTACACACCCCCAGTGAGTGAACCGAGTGCCGAGTTCCGAGTGCCGAGTGACGAGCGATTGAGAGGCATGAGTGACTGTGAGGTGCTGAGTGATTGTGAGGTGTTGAGTGACTGTGAGGCATGCCCGAGGGGCTGATTATGATACATGTTTTTGCCCGAGGGGCTACTTATGATTTTACTACTTTAATTTTCATACTAAATCTTTCGGTTTGAAGTTGTTAAAAAAATATGCATTCTTTAAAGGACTTTTCTGAAGTTGTTTTTAAGGCACGATGATTTCGTATATCTATGTTTACACTATTGGAAATTAAGGTTGTGTATATTTTGATTTGATGGCATTGATTTTATGTGTTTCCTTGCCGCTTAGACTTGATTTATTTTCATTACTACTAAGTTGGCATACTCACATTACTCCCTGTACCCTTGTGTTCAGATTCAGGTGCAGATATCGAGCATTAGCCATTTATTCCGCGGAGCCGGATTGCGGGATATAGAGGCCTGTGATTTTATGGCGACAGTCGGGCGTTTCCAAGTCGCTTTTGGTTTGTCCGGAGGCTTATGACGGTGGTCATTTGTATTTGGCCATAGACTTTTAGTCCTTGAGTGAGATAGCCTCAGCGTCTATATCAAAGGTATGCCTTTGTAGGGGTCTTATAAGTTCGATATATAGCCTTGACTTTGGTATCGGGATGATGCCTTTTTAAGGACTTATAAATTTGTACATGCCTTGCTTGAGGTCTTACAGTTTTGATGTTTCCTTATGGAGGGCTTATGAGTTGTAAGTTTCCAACCCTGAGGTCTTATGGGTATGAGTCGACTGTCGAGGACCGCGCATGAGCCAGAGTTTGATATTGCCTCGTGCAGGGCTTATGTTCTTTGGTGTTTCCTCGTGGAGGGCTTATGAGTTTGAAGTTGCCGGCCCTGATGTCTTGCAGGTTTGAGTTAGACAGCTTGATGAGCCTACATTTGAGGGCATTCCCCGAGCTGGAGTTGGTATTGTCTCATAGAGGGCTATGTGCTTGAAGTTACCGGCCCCGAGGTCTTATGGCTTCGGTTTTTGGTGACTCGATGGGATGACTGTCGAGGACAGTTCCCGAGTGGTCGGTGAATTTTGGGCGCTGGGGCCGCTCCTCGTAAAAATAATAGATTATTATGACACATGAAATGTTTTGTGATGAAAGATTCTTCTCCCATTACTTGGTAAAGTTATACATGTTTTTACCATTGAGGGTTCGATTGTTGTATGTGGACACGGTTCATTCGACCGTTTGGTCCAGTACATCATTCTCCTGTCGAGACCCTCTTTAGTATATTTTAGCGATCTCCCGGGGGGATGCCCCCCAGTATTCGAGGTTGATCGGAGAGAAGCCTTGGATACTTGGTGAGTTCTCCTCAGGTAGCATATGGGTGTTGCTTCGTTAAAAACCTCCTCAGTAAAACCCATTTGGGATAAAATTTGACGTGAGGGAAAAAAAGCGCAACGCATGCTTTAAAACCTAAGGCCTTCGAGCTGGAGAGGGTTAGTGTAAAATGTGAAGGAAAAAGGGAGAGGGTTGTACTTAACTGTGGTAGCGTTCAAGCCTCGATATGCTTCAGTTGCTCGTTCCAAGAATGCGGTATGGTCCTTTAATCGTTCATCGAGGATGCAGTTTGTTATTGCTTACTCGGCTAATTATTTGTTTTTTGGATCCCTCAATGTAGAAGGTGACGGTGTCGGCGCCACGTCGTGTACAACGAACATTTCTTTTGTTGCGTGTTGTTCCACGTACACCATTTTTATTCCATCCTTTGTGGGGAACTTCATCATTTGATGAAGGGTTGAAAGGTCCCAACCTCATACTGTGAATCCATGGCCTTCCTAGAAATGCGTTGTATCTCATGTCGCCTTCGATGACATGGAACATGGTGTTTTGAGTTGTACAACCACGCTAACTGGAAGGGTGATTTTACCTTTCGTTGTTTCGCTCGCCATGTTGAATCCATTCAGGACACGAGATGCGGGCACGATATGGTCGAGCAAATTGAGTTGCTCTACTACCCTCGACCGAATTATGTTGACCGAGCTACCTGGATCCACGAGCCCACGTTTAATTTGAATTTTATTTAAAAGAAAAGAAATTACCAGTGCGTCATTGTGAGGTTGAGACAAGGTCTCGATGTCCTCTTCGCTGAATTAAAGGGCATCTTCGGGCATGTGGCTCCAAGTTCGCTTTTCTCTGGTTATGGATACTTTTGTTCGTTCGAAAATGGGTCCCTGGGGGACTTCGACTCTTCCGATAATCATGTGGATAAAGTGATGTGGCTATTCTATTTCATTTTTCTTGTTTTCCTCTCTTTCTCGGAACTGATTTTTGGCTCGGTCACGGAGAAGATCTCAAAGGTGCCCTTTGCTAATCAGTCGGGCCACCTCTTCTCGGAGCTATCTGCACTCCTCGGTCCTATGGTCGTGCGTACCGTGAAATTCGAATATCAGGTTGGGGTTCTTTTGAGAGGGATCTGATAGCACGGGTCTTGGGCACCTGATGTCTTTGATTTTACCTATGACTGATACTATATCGGAAACATCAATGTTGAAATTGTACTCAGATAACCGGGGCGCTTCTATCGGCCTTGAATGCCTGTCAAACCTCGTTTTGTTTACAAGTCCCCGAGGATTTAGGCCTCGGACCATCCTTTGATCATTTCGAGGTATGTTGCGCCTTGGGATATTTCTATGATTCTCTACATATGGTATATACCTTTCCTTGTTTAGTCTTGGATCTCTCTCTCTGGAAGTCTTGATTCCTTTGCTAAGACTCTACTAGGATACACCAAGCCCGAGGGGGCTTCCAATTGATCGTCCTTGACCCTGATCATCGATTGATACCTATTGTGTACATCTACCCAAACCACGGTGAGGTACTCGATTAAATTTTTCTTCAGCTACTTCACTCTATCGAGCTCCGCTCATTCAAGCCCTGAGTGAAGGCTTGCACCGCCCAGTCGTCAGAGACCGGTGGTAAGTTCATTCGTTCCAATTGGAAGCGGGACACGAACTCCCTAAACATCTCGTTCTCTCTTTGTTTGATTTTGAAGACATCGGATTTCCTTGTAGCTACCTTGATGGCACCAGCATGTGCCTTTACTAAGGAGTCTGCCATCATGGTGAGTAAATCTATCGAGTTCGGGGGCAGGTTATGATACCACAACATGGCCCCTTTGGATAGAGTTTCTCCGAATTTCTTTAACAGAAGTGATTCGGTCTCGTCATCTCTTAGACCGTTCCCTTTCACAGCACAAGTGTAGGCACTGATGTGCTCATTGGGGTCCGAGGTCCCATTGTATTTCAGGAGATCGGGCATTCTGAATTTCTTCGGTATGGGCTTCGGAGCCGCAGTCGATGGGAATGGATTTCACACGAACTTCTTTGCATCTACACCCTTAAGAATTGGCGGTGCGCACAAGATCATATTCACCCTTGATTTATAAGTTGCCACCTTTTTTTCGTTGGCCTCTATCTTCTTTTCGCTTGATTCGACCCTTTTAGTGAGGTCCTCGAGCATCTTTATAATAGTGGGGTCGGCTGCTGAACCGTTGTTGCTCGACCTCTCCGGTGCCTGTACACCTCGAGGATCCGTTTTTGGTGGCATCGTGCTTGGAGTTTTTTGATGGCTTTGCAGCTGAGCAATGGCCACTTGTTGTGCTTGCAACATCTCAAAAATGACGTGAAGGCTAACTTCTCTCTCCCTATGAGCAGGGGATCTCCGTACCTCACACCGTTCTCTTTCGTATATACTTCCATCTTTATGGGAGCTTATATCGACGTACTGAGCGTTGCGCAAACCTTCATCAATGGGGATTTCCGCTGGTTACCCTTCAGGGTTTTGTAGTGGTACACTGGTGCTTGAAGTAGCTGCGCCGTTCTCTCCATGGTCCTCAGGGCCGTTGTTTTCGTGTGCATTTACCGAGTTAGACATTTTCTTACCTGAAATTGAAGATTCTTGGACAAGAAAAAGTGTGAAGAATAACTTGTGTTTTTAGAAAATCGGCACTAAAACAATCACTATTATTTTTAGCTTCACAGTGGGCACCAAAGTATTTACCTGAAAATGGTAATTACAATTATATTTGATTATGTGGTTCTAAAAATACGTGATATATTTTAATACCAGTCGATTAAGCAGTAGATACTGAATGTGAAGTGAAGAAACGAAATAAGAACAAAAGGAAACAAGGTTATGCAAACCGAGCAGCAGAGAGATCGGTCTCAAGGGTGGTCGGTGAGGGCCTCCAGGTCGAGCTTTAGAAGCTTGAAAATGGTCTATCGACAATGATATAACAGTGCCGAAGTNAGAGTGGCCTATTTATGATCAATAACAGGTAATAAATGAAGAATAACTCAAGAACACAATAAATAAGAAGCAATAAATTGAAGGAGCAATTGTACAGAATGTTTGTAGTTAAAGGTAAGAGGATGTTTTTGTTCTTGTATATTGAGTATCATGTGTGTTAAAAAGTGACAAGGGTCCCCTTTATATATGAGGGGGAATACCAACATAGTACATGTGTAATAAATGCAAAGAGATATGGTTGGTAAAGCCATTTAGTGCCACGATACGGGCTTGTACTATTTTCTATATTTTGTCAGCTTTAACCACGTGCCCCTCGGACGTCACCCCTCTTTTTACGTCGATCTTCGATTTGCACTGCCTCGAGGTCGAGGGACTTCGATATGACTCCTTGATGCCAGAACTTGAACTTTCGAGCCTTCTGAGCGTCGTGGTGACTGTAAAATTGGGCTCTCTGATTTTAACCGTATACAGTGATGTATAAAATAGTTAGGACTCGTAAAATCTTATGACTTAAGGTGTTCCGGGTCTTGGGAGTGTTATATATATGTTGAGAGTTGATAATTGTATATGCCGAGCGGCATCTCAATTACTTATTTAAATTATTGTTACTGTTAGTTGGTAATATTCATGCTTTTATTTTATTTTCGCAAAGTGTTAGACTTACCTAGTCGTAGAGATTAGATGTCGTCACGACAATTCACAGAGGGAGAATTTGGATCGTGACAGTTGTTGAGTGCGTATTCTGTAACAAGTCAATCTCTTCTTTAAACATAGATTTTTTCCACTCAATTAACATT
>ML309105.1:0-36623 GCA_005239505.1 Nicotiana paniculata | reverse complement strand
TACCCCGGATTATATTTGCAACACCCGTTTAGTCTTTTATTAGACATAGTTGAGCGTGATCAGGGATGCCAAACGGGTTCACACATTAAGTTCCGGGAAGGGGTTCAGGATTACTTAGTAGCTAGGGGGATCATGAATACATGCTGATAGTGTACTGGGGTTAGGGAGTAAGGCAGAATTGTAGTAAACAAGTAGGAGAAGCAGTAATGCTGAAATAAGGGAAGGTTAATCACATCAATGAACTAGCAAAGAGGCATGCTAATAGCAAGGTAAACGGCAGAACCATAAGTAAAAGCATAAAAGAAATAAGAAACAGTGCAATACGAATAAAAACATGTTGTTTTGGATGATGTAAATCAAATAGAAGACATACCAGTCTAGAGTGAGAGAACAGAACAGTAGTGTGCAGGAAAGTAGAGCAATAGGATAGTAGTGTGCAAAGCAATAGAGCAGCAATGTATTAGAGCAATAGAACAGTAGAGTAGCAAGTTACTCAGTCTTGGTTTTCAATCGACTGAGTAGCCAGTAGTCAATAAGATAAGCAAGAGAGAATGTGTAGCAAAGTAAGAGAGAGAAATGAGTATGCTTGTGAGGGGGAGTTGACTGAAGCATATGCAATATGTAGCACTTGTTGAGAGGGAGTCGACTGAAGCATATGAAGTAAGCTATGAAGCATATGCAGCGGCTCCTTTTGAGGGGGAGTCGACTATTACTCTAGGGAAATTAACTTACAGGTCGACTACATCAGAGCCAGCATATAGGGAAGTAAATTGTTGTTTATATATTATTTTGTCATCATCAAAAAGGGAGAGATTTTTAAATATGAGTTTCAATGATGAAAAAATAATTTATCATGTTTGGTGCATGATCATAAAGGATAAAACAATTGAATCAAGGTTCCCCATCATTCAAGTATGGACTAAGGAAACAATCCATCTACAGGAGCTCCAGAAGAAAAGGAAAGGAAAAGTATCAATCATTAGAGGTAAAAAAGGAAGAAGCACCAAAAATCCGGAATAAGAATCAATCAATGGTTTGATAGATGATTGACGGAAGTTCTTATAGGAAGGCCCCAAAATTAAAGGAAAACAAGATTGAAAATCTCTACACTGGAGATCGTTAAAGCCCATAATCAGGGGATTCATCGTCAATCACTCAAGTAACGGGAAGATATGCCCAGCGGAAGAAAATGTTGTCAAGGCCACAAGTCAAGGAAGATCAACGGAAACTTGACCTTATTCTTGGAAAGAATCAACTTACAATTCGTTTCAAGGATCAACTCCCTTGGGTTTTTAATCTCTCAAGATTCACGTCAATCAAGAGTCAAGAAGGCCTCACGAAGAATATATACATCTGTTCCAGGCTTGAAGCAGATATACTTTGAACAAACCATTATCACTCTTTTTGTTCTACTCCAAACAAGCATTGTATTTCTTTTTAGATCTGTTGTGCAATTAGTGAGAGAAGAAAAAGAGATAAACACTGATGAAGTATTGTATCAAGAAGGAAAAAGTAGCATAGAGACTAAGTTGTTAGTGTAAAGATACATCAACCATCTTGTAATCGAGAAACTTCAAATACTGAAAGATATCACCCTTGCAACCCAAGGGGACTGGACGTAGGATTCACATTGAATCCGAACCAGTATAAAAATCTTGGTGTCTTTATTTCCTGTGTTTTATTTCTGCATTTTACTATTCTGTTCTTATCTCTAGTCGACTAAGTGGTAAACTAGTTAACTACTTAGAATACAGAAAATAAAAGTCGACAATTCACCCCTCTTTTACTTTCACATCTATCCCCTTTATATTTACCCTTAAATATATAATGGCCTTACATGTCCAATATAATCTTATCACATTAACAACCACCACAACTATTTCAACTTTTCCATCATCTTCGATTCTTATTTGATGCAGGTTTCATTGAAGAACTTCTTGAGTTATACAGGTGCATGCAAAATCTTGTCAATTGATGATTACCACTTAGAAATTAATATTATCATGCACGCAGAGGTAAATCTTGAACTCGACGAGTTCGACCTTTAAAGTTTATAACTATCATTGAACTTACAGCATTTTTAAAATTATACGTTCAGTTGAAATTTGCGTCAAAAATACGAGTTCGATGGAACTCCTAACTGAAAACTACATCCATTGTATGCATGTTTATTCTTTCAGACATGTCATGTTTTATTTCTGATTGTTTGATTGTGATAAAATTATAATTAGTTTTGTAATTGTTAGCTAGATAGTTGATTTATCAACAAAAAAGCAAGGAAATGAAATCACCTATGGGAGAAATAAAAGTAGGTAGCCATCATGAGCCGGAGGAATGGAAATTGTGGTGGTGATCCAAAACTTAACTTGAAGGTGAATTTTCTCCACCAATACAAAGGGTGAACCACCATTACTTATATGCTATCGGCAACTCCGCCATATGCTATCGGCAACTCCACGGTTGGCGGAGTTGCCGATAGTATCACCAACAAGCTCATGTGTGTCGACGTTGGAGCTGCAAGAAGAAGAGACTATGATATCCATGGTGTTGGTGGGCTATCCAAGGTTCTCGTGCATGCATTCTAGCACAAGCTAACCCAATTAGATGCCCATACTGCAACACTACTTGTTTGCTTCATGTTAACTATAAGAGCAACACATCATTAGAACTATATAGGAGGGTTAGTGTTATTTAATCTCGGCTTAATATTAAGAATCCATTAGTTAAATTATCATATAATCGACCCCAACTTCTTTAAGAATGAGATGTACGTAGTTATTGCTGTTTCAAGAATAAATATCATGTTCTGTTATTACTACATACGTTCTTTATATCACCCACTCTTCCCCCCTACCTCTTCTATTTACCTTCTATAGATAGTACTACTTGAGCTCCAATTTGACTTGAGAATTAACAACAATGAAAAAGTGAAATAAAGAAAAATGTAATGATTTTTTTACTATTAACATGTTACATGCATCAACTTTAGTATGCACAGTAATCATTAACAATTAAAAAAATTTTAATTCGATCCTGCAGTATAATTTGTAATGATCGATAAAGTTTAATATCATGATAACCTTACACACTACACTGCCACCACGGAAACCTTGCAGTAAAACAAAATTTAACTCTTTGCATTTCATGTATCATAACTCACAGCTTACACTACTACTCAAGCCCAACAAAAAAGAAAGGGCTTACTCTACAAGTCTACAACCAGGACCAATTAAAGAAAACCTATAAGCATATATACATTCCAAAATGGTAGCATAGAAATTTTCCCATCTTCTAATAGTGTGCCAAAGGAATATAATCTCAAACAAGTTAAGGCTCTATTTTGGACAATTTTAATCATTAAAGAAGTTCATTAAAACACTTCACAGAAGGTATTATATAAAAATTAAAAGAAAATAAAGAAGTGTTATAAATAGAATGAATGTTTATGGATGTTTATTTAATCCATCTATACATTCTATACAATGTACTACTTGAATAGATTTAACTATTAATTCCTAGGATGTATCTAGTAAGTTTTGAGTGTATCTTGTATAGTATAAATAGGACATTCTTTACCCATGGAAGAACACACAAGAAACACACTTGAATAATATAACTTCTATATTCTCCTCATATGTATATCTTGTCTCCATTATTCCATTTTTCTCTCATTTCTTAATATGTTATCAGCACGAGTCTCTTACCAACTGAGATTATGTGCTTCAGCCGGGTCCTATCTTCTTCCTAAGAGTATTAGTAACCTTCTCCGGTGCAGGTGCACTTTCATTTGCTTATACCGTTTTATGGACCTTTTTAAATTTCTGATCAACAATTGGATTTTAATATATTACTACATGCATGATGTCACGACCCAAAACTCAATCTGTCGTGATGACGCCTATCATGATACTAGGGCAAGCCGACTACTCAGACATTTCTAACACTTTCAAATATAACATATACTAAAACAGGTTTTAAATAAGTAAAACTTTCATAAAACTAGATAAAATATTATAACTCATTACAGAAGTTTCCCACAAGCAGAGTGTCATTGAGTTCATGAGCATCTATACAATACAAAATCACATACTCTGTCTAAGAACAATAGAAACTGACTAAATAAGACTAAGGGGTAGGGGAGGAGAGTCAAGGTATACGGACGCCATAGCAGCTACCTCGATAATCTCTTAATGATTAAACTCTGAGAATCAACAACCACCGTGACGAGAAATACATGGATCTGCATACGAAATACAGGGTGTAGCGTGAGTACAACCAACTCAATAAGTAACAGATCTAACCTTTGGACTGAAAGTAGTGATGAATTAGAACATTACAACCCACATACAGAATTAACAGTACGAAAATTCACAAAAAATGTGAGAGTAGTATCTCAGAAATTCATAAACTGCAAGTAATGGTACAAGAATTTAGGCATGCTTCCAGGTTCATCAATTAAACTCAGAACTAATAAAATATGTCAAAGTCTGAATGATATGAGGAATATGATATCTCTATATCTACATGTTAATATGCGTATCGTATATGATGCAACACAACAGAAGCCTCGCGCACTCACACTCTCGAAGTACTCAACCTGATTGTCTTAATTCTCACTTATCACACTCAATCACTTAGCATTGTACGGGGCAGATCTAGCCTAATGCAAATAAATTTAGGGTAGATCCTGCCCAATTCAAATGAATCAATAACAATTGCACTCATTGTGGAAGTGCAGACTCCGGAGGGGCATATCCAGACCAAGCGCTATAATAAGGCAAATGCAGGCATGAACCAATAAAGTCTGTTGCGGAGTGCAACCCGATTCCATAAATATCACTCACAAACAGGCCCTCGGCCTCACTCGGTCATCAATATCTCCAGTCTCTCGGGATCACAACACTCATGTTGAGCAGCCCAAATCAATGATACAAGATGTGACTATATATCGTAACCAAGACTGGGATACGATATGCAATAATGAATGTAATTGAGTACATGACTTAAATTAAGCAAATAATTCAACAACACAGGTCGACCACTGTGAGTCCTAATAGTACCAGCTTATAGCCTAAACATGTTTTCTAGCATAAATCACAGCTCAAGTGCTCTAACACTTAGAGTAAAGTACTAATGTTCAGATAAGATAGCTATACAGTTCCATAGAATCGACTAAATCACAATTATTATTGGGCACATCAACATGCCCGTCACCTAGCATGCGCGTCACCTCAAAACCAATTACATAACACATAAATCAGGGTTTCATACCCTTTGAACCAAGTTTAGAAGTGTTACTTATCTCAAACCATGCAAATCTCTACTCCAACAAGACTTTGCCTAGCGAAACGGCCTTTGAATGCCTCGAATCTAGCCATAAAAAATTCGATACAATCAACACAAGATAAAGGAATCAATTCCATAAAAAAAATTAAGTTCTTCATCAAAAGTCAAAAAGTCAACTCAAAAGTCGACCCTGGGTCCACGTCTCGGAATCTGATAAAAGTCAAAAATTTCGGGAGCCTATTCAACTACGAGTTCAAACATACCAAATTTACCAAATTCCAATACCGAAACACCACCCAAATCCTCAAATTAAACTCTCCAAATTTCTAGACTCAAACTCCCAAATTCCACCTCAAAAACACACAAACTAGGTGGAAAATTCAATCGGGAAACAAGATTATTGAATAAAAATGATCACAAGTGACTTACTTCAAGAAATACCTCGAAAATCGCCTTAGACCGAGTTTGCAAAGTCCAAAATGAAAGAAATCACGAGACCCTCGAATTTAATATTATGCCCAACGTTTTCGCTTCTGCAGATCATTTAACCGCACCTTTGTTCCGCTTTTGTGGTAGTTCTTTCGCTTCTGCGGACCTGCCACAACAGGCCCCCTTTCTCTTATGTGATGCTTCCTCCGCACCTGCTAACTCGCAGGTACAGAATTTCCTTTCGCACTTGTGCAACTCCCCCAGCTAGCCAAAATCTCTGCTTTCGCGCCCAATGCGCCGCATCTGCAACCACACAGGTGCAGAAAATAACCTCGCACCAGCGATCACTGCCCACTTCCTTTCAGGTCACTTCTGTGATCCCCTGCTTGCTTATGCGAGCTCGCACCTGCGATCAAAATTGCACAGATGCAATCGCACCAGACCTGGTGCACTTCAGCAGTCTTTAAGTTCCAATTTTTGATATGTTAACCATCTGAACTCCACCCAAGGCCCACGGGATCACAACCAAACACACCAACAAGTCCTAAAACACAATACAATCTTAGTCGAGGCCTCAAATCACATCGACCAACATAAAAAATACGAATTGCACCTCAATTCAAGCCCAATAAAAACTAAGGAATTCCAACTTATACAATCGATGCTGAAACCTATCAAATCGAGTCCGATTGACCTAAAATTTTTCACACATGTCATACACCCGAAACTAAAATCTAAGTCCGATAACCACAAAGTCAACTCTCGGTCAAAATTCTAAATTTCTAACTTTCGCCATTTGAAGCCTAAATCAATTACGGACCTCCAAATCACCATCTGGACACTCTTAAGTCCAAATCACCCAACGGAGCTATCGGAACCATCAAAACTCCATTTCGGAGCCATTTACACACAAGTCAATATCCGGTCAACCTTTTTAACTTAAGCTTCCAACCTTGAGACTAAGTGTTTCAACTCATTCTGAAACATCCCCGGAACCGAACTAACTACCCCGGCAAGTCACATAGCAACTAATAAGCATAGAATGAGCAGTAAATGGGTGAACGGAGCTACAACACTCAAAACGACCGGCCGAATCATTACACATGACTTGCTCTAAGAATTATAATAATATTAACTTTGCTATGAAATTGAAAGACTGTGTGCAATATTGATCCTGAACATGTATCATATAATTATGATAGATAATTACATAGAATATGGTGTCATCTTATGTTCTGCTTCCTGTTTGCATTAGGGGTAACTATTAGTTTAAAATTATTTGAACTTTCAAATTAGTAACTTTGATGTGCACGCTTACATCTGCCAAAAAAATTTTTAAAAAAAAATAAAAGATTACATCTTACTTTGATCAATCACTAGAGTAATACTTACATATTCTTCATCTTTTACTTATAGTATGCTAACGTAAAGATGCAGTACCTCTTTAATAGTGACTTAAATGTCTATCTAAAATAATTGTTGTATTTGTCGCGAACGGTTAGAATATCTCTTTATGTTTTAGTCATTCATAATTGTTTACATGCCTTTATGACTTGTAAAAAAATTTATCATGTAAATTAATTCGATTATTTATGATAGTTTTCACTATGTCGAATTGATCAAAAATAAAATTATGGCTACACAAAATCATGTTACATTCCTTAAAATGAATGAAATAACATGTGGTATATATTATATGAGGGTATGTGATGATCCAAAAGGTCATCCCGTATATTCCTAGTTAATTCTGTGTCCCGAGGTCGTGAAAAACCTGCTTCTATCTCACCTCGATTTGCGTGCGCAGCCTGGGCGTGTAGCCAGGAAGCCTTTATGTGAAAAACATATAAAAATGATAATTTTGTATTAGAAATTTGAATAAAGTTGATTTCGGTCAACGTTTTTGGTAAACGGACCCGGACCTGTGATTTGATGGTCCCCGAGGGTCCGTAGGAAAATATGGGACTTGGGCGTATGCCCGGAATCGAATTCTGAGGTCCCAAGTCCGAGAAATAAATTTTTAAAGAAAATTATTTTCTGAAAAATATAAAGGTTTTTTAAAATGAAATGTTATGCGAAACCTGTGGTATCGGGCCCGTATCTTGGTTACGGAGCCCGGTACAGGTTTGATATGATTTATATGTGTTATCTATGAAGTTTGGTATGAAACGGACTTCTTTTGGCGTGATTCGAACCTTAAATGCAAAAATTGATGTTTTAAGAGGTTTTGAAATATTTCAATTGATTTTGGGTTTAATTCGTTATTTTTGATGTTATTTTAGTGGTTTTATTACACTAATAAGTCCGTAGGATATTTCTGAGGTTGTGTACATATTTTGTTTTGAGCCCCGAGGGCTCGGGTGAGTTTCGGGTAGGTGTCGGGGTGCAAAAACATAGGAAAATCTGGTGTTGGAGGTTATTTCTGGTGTCTGGTGTCTAACACTATGCGATCGCATAAGTTATTCCGAGATCGCATAGAGGGGGGGATTCTACCACTCAATGTCATCGCATAGGCAGGGCTGCGACCGCATAGGTGTATAGGAGAGCTGGGGGTGGGGGGCTGCTAGTGTACTGTGCGACCGCATTAGCTGGTTCGCGATCGCATAGGATGGGGTCAGTGGTCCTTTGCGATCGCAATGCATTATCCGCGATCGCATAGCATTTTTTGGTTAGTAACATCTTTTCTTCTATGCGATCGCATTGTTTTATCCGCGATCGCAATGCACAAAATACCTGGGCAGAATATAAGTTATCAAAATCGTGGTTTCACCATTTTTAACATATTTTGACTTCTAGAGCTCGGTTCTTGGCGATTTTTGAAGGGATTTTCACACAAATCGAATGGGTAAATGTTCTTCCACTAGAATTAATTATATTTCATGAATTAGTTCTTGTTTTTATCATTTAATTTATATTTTGGGTTGAGGAAATTGTGGGTTTTGAAAGAAAACTTCTAACATGTAAATTCATGATTTGAAAGACCAAATGTTATCGGAATTGGATAAATTTAGTATGTGTGAACTCGTATCGGAATGGGTAATCGGAATTTATAAAATTTATCGGGTTCCGAGGTGTGGGTCCGGGGGGTCAACTTTTGGGTCGATTTTTATAATTTTGTAAAGATTGAGACTTTATTATTCGGAATAGTTCCTTATACATTTTATGTGTATTTTGAAGTTATTTTAGTTGATTGTGAGCCGTCCGGAGATCTTTCCGCCCGAGAAGCCTATATTTGAGTACCGGGTTGTCGTCTTTGAGATAAGTATCTTGCCTAACCTTGTGTGAGGGAACTACCCCTTACGATTGAGTCTTCCTTGTTGATTGTAGTCCAAGTATGCGAGGTGAAGAGTGTGTAATCGAACTTATTTGCAATTAGATTGGCCTTTCAGGATTCGTGGTTTCTTATATTATCTGTGTATGATTTGTAATTGTTACATTTGAATCCTTGGTTGTTAATCTCATCCCTCCCTGTTTAAATTAGAATTATTTATTTTTGGATTCCTTTGTTGGCTATTTGACCTTACTANGCATGCCCGTGAGTCTTACATTGTGATTTATATGACTATTCCCTTAAGTGCTACTTAGGTCTAATTGTTAGACATTTATGTTATTGGTATTTCCTTGATGTTGCCTATTACTGGGCCTTTGTTGAAGTTGAGTTTATTCCGTGAAGTTAACTGTTTAGGTGAGATTGGTTATAGTTGTTTCCCTTGCCGGGACTGTGTGGTTTCCCTTATTATTCCGTTGTTGGTGATGTTGTTTGCCTTGTTGATTCCCTTGCCGGGATGTTGTGGTTTCTATTACTGTTTATGCTGCTAATGATATTGTTTGTACTGTTGACTCCCTTGTTGGGATGTTGTGGTTTCTATTACTGGTTATGTTGTTAATGATATCGTTTGTATTGTTGACTCCCTTGCCGGGATGTTGTGGTTTCTATTACTGGTTATGTTGTTAATGATATCGTTTGTATTGTTGACTCCCTTGCCGGGATGTGGTGATTTATGGGTCATATTGTTGGTTTTTCCTTGCCAAATTGTTGTTCTTGATATTTTTTGGGTGAGGAAGAGTGTAAAGCACGAAGGGTGATGCCGTGTATTGTGAGGATGAGAGTCTAAAATCATGAAGGGTGATGACGTGCCATGTTATGATATTAAAGCACGAAGGATAATGTCTTGCCATGTTATGATATTAAAGCACGAAGAATAATGTCGTGCCATGTTATGATATTAAAGCACGAGGGATAATGTCGTGCCATGTTATGATATTAAAGCACGAAGGATAATGTCGTGTCGTATCTATTTATATTGTGAGGATGAGAGTAAAAGCACGAAGGATGGTGTCATGCACTTGTTTTGGTGAGAATGAGAGTAAAGCACGAAGGGTGATGTCGTGTACTTATTTTGGTGAGAATGAGAGTAAAGCACGAAGGGTGATGTCGCGCACTTGTCTTTGCATTCTATTCCGTTTTTCTAAATTTGGATATTCCTACTGATCTTACTGCATTTGTTGGCAAGATTCGATATTCCTCCTGTACTGCATGGCAATTTCTGAGTTACGGACTGAGTTCTGGTGGATAAATCTTGAGGAGATTTTGATCAAGGGATTTTATTAAAAAGTATTATTGAAAAAGCAATGGTTTGAAATGATTATATTTGAATGGATTTCACATCGAAGGTATATTTGAAAAGCACTAGTCTTGCCTAAAATGAGATTTGGAAGTCATTTATTGGGAAAGCATCTTTGGGAAGTTTTGTATTTTGAAAGAAACTATGTTTTACGTAATTCTCTCTATTAAATATAATTATATCTACATTTGGAGAAAGTATGTTTTCAAATGAAACTCTTCCATACTAAAATGATTTTTATTTGCAAAAGTTTTTCATATGAACTGTTGTTTAATAATTTTCACCAGTTTATGGATTTTAATGGCTAAGGCCCAATGTGAACAAACCGACGTAGAGTTGAGTTATTGGTATTCTCTATTGTATTGTGTTTCCTTTCGGTTTGGCTTGTTTTGTTGTCCATCATTTTGTGTATTTTTGTGCTGTTTCGTGATTGATTTCTGTAATTTCCTTCGCCTTATATTGTCATTGTTGTAAATTATTCCGTGAAGTCTTAGGTAGATGTAACGTTCGGGCATTGCTATATTCATGTTATTTATCTTGTAGACCAGTGGTGTCTTGACTAGTCCTCGTCACTACTCCACCGAGGTTAGTCTTGATACTTACTGGGCACCGCTGTGGTGTGCTCATACTACTCTTCTGCACATTTTTGTGTGCAGATTCATATATATATTGTAGTAGCTGTGTGGATGATTGCCGATGAGACTCAAGGTAACCTGTTGCTGCGTTCGTAGGCGTCGGCGTCACCTTCTTCATATTTATTATTCATACACTGTTGCATTTATTTCCAAACAGTTGTACTTAGAAGTTGTAGAACATTCGTAGAGCTTATGACTTGTACTACCGGTTTTGCGAAAGTTTGTACATTCTGTTGAGATTCTATATCAAGACTGTTAGTTTTCTTCTATTTATTGGTGTTATTCAGTAACTGCCAGGCTTACTAGTCCCTAAGACTAGGTGCCATCACGATACCCACCGGAGGGAAATTGGATCATGACAGGGTAAAACGGTGGATTCGAGTCCCAGAGCTCCATGAGGGTAAGACATCAGGTTCAAGTTCTGGTACACCATGATGATAAGACGTCGGATTTGAATCCCAATGTATGACATTGATGGCATAATGATGGCTAAGGCAAAAATAATGTTCTATTAATGAAAAATCATGACGCTGCCCAACTGGATCAGCTCCATTCGCTAAAGCGAATGTGATAGTGATAGATCAATAGTCTAAAAGAAGATAAAATAATTATCGTGGCAGTATGAATATACGTGATGGTAGGCTAGAAACTTGTGTTTTAGCCGTATTATGCCTCTAATTACTACACTTTACTAGTGTTTTAGCTTAAATGATGGCGATTTGCACTTATTATGTGTTTTACGCTTGGGAGGAAATGATTTCGAGTTAAGAAGATAATTTAGAGCTAAACTGAATAATTTGGAACTTTGAAGTAAGGGAAGAAGTCCAAGAATTTAACCGAGGATCGAGTTCGGGACCGAAAACTGAGCATATATGAAAAATAGAAGAAAATTGCTCAAGGCCATTAAATTTGCCTATCACACGGTGGCTCAGTGGCCGATGATTAAATGCCTTAGAGAATATGTAATTGAATTGCAAATATCTACTTTATGAATGGCTTAATATAGTGTTGCGCTCATGCACTATGAAAGGCAACAAGAGTTAGGCAAAAGAAGTATAAAAAATTAGCTAGAGGAATTCCATTAGCGTGACGCACGATGCGTCGCCCCGTGCGGCGTGCTAGTGCAAAATCTGCCCAGAATCTATTTTGCAAATCGTACTGTTTAAATACACCAAAATATTATTTTAGAAGGACTTTTGACAGATTTTCGACCTAAGAAGCAGAAGGAGGAGTGGGAAGAATACAAGCACAAAGATTTTATCATTCCTTCCTCACTTAAGATCCGGGTTTGGATTGAATTTATGTTGTCCCATACATTTGTTATATTTGTGAAGAACTTCTCCATGTCTATGGAGTAGTTCTTTTTTGGTTTTGATGGATTTGGTGTATTGGTGATTGTTTGTGGATTATAACTCTATTTTTATGTATTTGAATCATTTTTGGAAGATTTAATTATTGCATATATATTTACTTGTTCTTGTAATCGAAATAGGCATAACTTGTGATATCTTTGCACTATATTATTGTTTGAGTTCATAGATTCTTTTAAGTAATCGAAAGAGGCTAGTTGAATCATTGATTAAATTTAGTTCGGATAATAATCGAAAGAGTTTTTCGTAAAGACCGATCCACTACGCATTCTTGCATATTTTCATAGAGCTTAAATTAGTTCATATTGTGAGGCTGACACTTAATCGAGTGAAGAGTTTCTACTAAACAATTGTACTGATAAGTAAGTGAACTCGAGAGACTCACTTGAATATTAGAAGTGAATTATCTAGAGTTAAATCCCAGACAATTATCTTGTACACATCCTATCAAAATCCTATTTCCCCTCATTGATATCTTCCTTTGTTTAGTCCTTGCTTCGATTGTCATTAGCTGATTAGATCAAGATTCTTAGTTAAATTTTATTATTAATCATATAAATCTCAATCGTTGATCCTCCTGGATAGTAATCAAGCTATAAGCTACGAGAATATTATTTAACTCCAATCCTTGTAGACACGATATTATACTATACTATCTTTGACTAGCGAGCATAATTTAAGTGTGTGTATTGTGCCCGTTAATACGTGGGTGTGGTAAATAATAATCGCCATGGTGGTGGTCGTTACAAACAAGAGAACAATAAGTATTCTCAGAATAATCCTTCAGAAGGCAAAGATAATATTTACTACTGATGTGGTATGAAAAATCATTAGGCACGAATTTATCATACGCTTGAATATTTGTCAAATTTTATCAAGCCTCTATAAAAGGAAAACAAAATAAAGTTGAGACTCACTTATCCATTAAGAATAATATTGAGGCGGGCCGTATGAATAATCATGATAAAAATGAAGCAAGTCTTGCCTATAAATATAATATTTTTGAAGTATTGCTTATTTAGAAGTTGGAGACTTCTTTTAGTGTCACGACCCAAAATCCATAAGGTCGTCATGGCACCGGACACCACTGTCAGGCAAGCCAATCATTCAATGATTAAGTTAAATTTTCTGTTTTAGCATTTGGAAATCATTACCTTTCACTTAACACGCAATATCTAAATAAAATTCATTAAGTAGAAATAACAGCCCAATATTCCATTTTGATAAAATACATCCCAAACACATCCTAGAACCCGGTGACACAAGTACATGAGCAATTTCTAAGAATTTTACAAATTCTACAAAACTTGTTCTAAATACAAATTGGACAAGGAATAAAAATGAGAATACAATACATAGAGGAAGACTCTGCCGACTGCGGGTCGTCTCTGAATGATGCAGCTCGTCTAAGTCTCCAAGTCAGCCGTATTGCTATGAAGGTACCTGTGCAACAAAATGCACAACAAGTGTAGCATAAGTACGAAAATAACATGTACTCAGTAAGTATCCCGTCTAACCTCTAAGAGATAGTGACGAGAGGTCGACTTGACACTCACTAAGGTACAACAAAATAATTTAACACGATATGATATCAGTAATAGGCATACGAGGATGATAAAAACAGTAAACATTAATGATAACTGTAATTCAAATAAATAATGGAAGTAAATAAACAATTACTACTTCATTTTCCTCCAAATATCTTGTCACTTAAAAATCCATGAAATCATTAACAATTTAACATGCTCATAAGGGATAAGGACAACCGGCCTGAGCCATCATAATAATCATATATGTGCACTACCGAGGGTCGAACGGCCCGAACCATAATTTCATCTTTAAATCTCGTTGTGACGTACGACCCGCTCCCATGAGAGTGGAGAAAATAAAACTCTGCACGCGGAATGTAAATTGCGAAGCGGTCACATGCAGTCATGCACAATCAAACAATCCACCCCGACTACATCGGGAAAGCAAATACTCAAGTAAATGACAAATTTCTCTTTTAAAGGTCACAAAAATAGTATTTAAATCTTTTCCAGAAATCCATTTTCTTTTTACCAAGTTCAGTAAGGTTTAAACACTTTATTTTCATTAATAAGATTACAAATACGGTAATTAAAACATGCTTTTGGGTCCTAGACTACCCGGACATAAACATGATAGTAGCTACGCATGGACCCTCGTCACTTCATGCGTACGTATCCCCCACAATAGTAGCACATATTTAATTAGCTCACCTAGGGGGACAATTCCCCCTCACAAGGTTAGAAACGAGACTTAGCCCGCTCCGAAATTCCATAACCGTCTTCCAAGCCCTTCTGATGACTCAAATCGTTGCACAACGCTCCGAAACTAGCCAAATAACGGCAAACTAATGAAAATATACTCTAATACTTGTTAACAATTCAAATTATATAAATTCTCAACTCCGCTCGAAAAGTTGACCAATTTGCTCTCAGGCCCACGTGCCCCGATTCTAAAATTTTTCGAAGATAATGATTACCCATGACTTTACTAGCTCAAATATATAATTTACTCTTAATTTCATGCTCATTTTTGGTGGTCAAAATCCAAATTACCAATCTCTAGGTCTTCTACCAAAAACCCACAATTTCAACTAATTTCCATGTTCTAATCCATATATACACATGTATTTAACTCAAAATTGTGAAGAAAACACTTACCACATTTCATATGGAGAAAATCGCCTCAAAAATCGCTTCAATCCGAGCTCCATAGCTCCAAATATGCTAAAAATGGCCGAAACCTCAATATATAACTTCTGCTCAGGTATTTACTCATCGTGATCGCAGAAAATGCTTCGCGATCACGAAGTACAAAAATTTCTAGCCCAAAATTTGCTCTTCGCGATTGCGAAGAACAAATGCCCAGCTCTTCCGGACAGCCTCTAGTATAATGGTCATAATATTTTTCACAAAACTCCAAATGACAATTGGTTTAATATTCTGAATACTAGACTCCAATATCTACAATTTTTATGTTTTGATCATCTCTCAATTCTTTATATATTTCGAGATATAAGGTTCCAAAGTCAGCCCTGTGCAACACAAGTTTCTTCTTTATGTTCCCGGATACCCTGTAGTGTAACAGCCATATTTATTTGTACATAAATCTAAATACTAAATGATTTATTTTTCTAGAAACTAAACACAAAGATCTACAATGTTCATTTTTACACCATCTCAAAGTTCCTTATAAATTGTGATATATGAGCCTCTGAAGTCGAGTCAGTGCAGCAGAACATTTCCTCTACGCGATCGTGAAAGTCTTTCCGCGATCGCGATTCACTGGCCCATTTCTCTCATTTTACTCATCGCGATCGCGACCAATTCCTCGTGATCGCGTAGCACACTGCTGTAGCCAAAAACCAGCAGCTATAAATGGCCTATAAATGATCCAAAACCACCCCGAAACTCACCCGAGTCCCTCGGGACCCCGTCCGAACGTGCCAACAAGTCTGAAAACGTATCACGGACTTAGTCGAGGCCTCAAATCACATCAAACAACGTCGAAATCATGAATCACACCCCAATTCAAACTTTATGAACTTTAAAATTTCAAACTTCCACATCTGATGCCTAAATGACCCCAAATTTTGCACACAAGTCATATTCGACATTACGGACCTGCTCCAACTTCCGGAATCGCATTCCGACCCCGATATCAAAATTTTCACTTCCGGTCGGATTTCTCAAAAACCTTCAAATTTCTATCTTTAGCCAAATGACTTCAAAATGACCTACGGACATCCGAATTCACTTCCCATTGCGCTCCCAACTCCAGAATCACCATACGAATCTATTCTCAGGCTCGAATTCCCAAACAAACATTAATCTCACTGAAATGCCTTCCAACCCAAATTTATGAAATTCTTTTAAAATACTATCTTCCATAATATGCGCCGAAACGATCCTGGGTTATTCGACTCCCGATCCGAACATACGCCCAAGTCCGAAATCATCATACGAACCTGCTGGAACCTTCAAATCCTAATTCGGAGGTTGTTTACTCAAAATTCTAATCTTAGTTGATTCTTCCAACTTAAGGCTTCCGAAATGAGAATTTTCTTTAAAAATCCACCCGAACTTCCCGAATTTCAATTCCGACCATGCATACAAGTCATAATACCTTAAATGAAGCTGCTCATGGCCCCAAACCGGTGAACGACGCGCTAGAGCTCAAAACGACCGGTTGGGTCGTTACATTCTCCCCCACTTAAACAGACGTTCATCCTCAAACGTGCTAGGAACTTCCCTGGAGTTATCTGAAATCAATGCTTAACACCTTGAGCACCTGCCCGTGCCACCACAACCCAGTTGAGCACATTAGCTTGATCAAATCTGAAGATATTCTCTTCTATCCATATAATAAGCTCAGAACCCAGTTCCAACGCCTGAAATTTCTCTGTCAGGCCTAGTTCTAATATATAAACATCGTATCAACTACCACACGATATACCAGAATATGATTGCATACCTTTGCTGAATTAGCACCATGCACCGCATATTTCATCATCTAACCACAATGACACTCCCTGAACCTTAATAGCCAAAATTCCACGAATCTGATGCTCCCAATGCACCTTATAATATATATATATATATATATATATATCTTGCCATGATGTTGGCGATACCACCATAACGGAGGAGATGTGTAGAAATTTCTAACCAATTGCAGAGTTAACCAAACATTGAATCCTTCCTCTTGACTAAGACCATCATCTCATTACGAACCAATAAGGGTAATTGTCCTTTAATGTATTTCACATAATCTTATCGCACCGATCCCTGATGTAATAATCTCGTCTCACCTGGTATGAACTGCTCAGTCAACAAATCACTCCCAGACATGACCATCAGTCTCACACGATGCCACAATGCGCCAATCGGCCACAACTCGAACATGATACATAAGGAAATGACTCAGGAAGGGACTACTCGACTCACGCAACTAATATGAACTTTCCTCAGAAAATAGGGAGTAAAACACAAGGAAAATAATTATAGGAACCTCAACATCCCACTGATGCGGCGTGCAACCTGATTCGAATAACATACCCATGGCGGCGTGCCACCCGATCCCATCATAAAATTCATATAAGGAGATACACACCAAGCTGGATTGCTCATTATTACAAATTACTGAATATCGGTCACAAGCACGCTAAGTGCATAATACCATCTTGAGGAGACTGATAGAGCCATATGCTACAAAACTTAAGCACAACTGAGGTGTGTATATATATATATATATATATATATATATATATATACTTTGAATATCAAGAGCTCTCCTGCTCACATAACATCATTACTACGCAGAAACTCAGTACATAGAAAATTTATCAAGCCATTTCACAACTCCCAAGCCGATTCTGCTTGCACCGAACTAGGCTATATACACCCCTTTTCTCATAACACCCAAGAGCAACCGTCATATCCGGGACAAACACCCCACAATCCACAACCAACTAAACTGAATGCCTTCTAGGCATAAATTCTCAAATAAGCAATGTTGCACTTCCTTATACTTGGTCTAAATCTTAAATCAATCAGGTGACTACATGTCACACTTATATAATATTCCCGTGATCACTCTCCCACGACCTTCCACACCAGGTAACAAGTTTGCACGTCCATACCACTGACCATGATAACGCTGTAAAACCAATCAAGAACCCATAACCATGATAAAAAGCCTCTTTCACCAAACACCGATCTCAGGTGACACTGAAGACAACACCAGTTTCCTTGCTCATCCGAGCTCATGCATCCTTGTTAATACCGAACCGCAATCTCGATTCTTACTCCCAATTACATATTGTTTACCGCACCTAACATGCCAATATAAGATAGTGCAAGAATTTCATCATAACTCCTGAACCACTTATAGGGTGAACACTTCATCACATAGAAACCTTCTACTTACCTCAACTCTAGATAATCATCACAACACACGAGTGAATTCTCACAATCACAATGCATGCAAATCCTTAAGTAGTAGTTTATGCCACCATAATCCTTCCGGGATCTGCCTATACCTGACAGGCCGCAATACTTGCATGCTTCCAAATAAATCTATTACGACGGCCGACAAGCCACACACACACCGGAACAAACCACATGCATAACTTAATCACATTGAAGGAACTTATCACTGTCATACATATTCCATTTCAACCATGGATAACCAATATATTTTCTCCTAATCATCCCTAATTGCCTCAGAATAATAGCAATCCCATTCGACACATAACAAACTCAAACCTCACGCATCCCGAGTGGCCTTGATTCACGAGACCATGCTGTCTCAATCCCGTAAACCGTCTCATACCCTCCTGATAACCTTTCTACAATTCAGAGTTTATTTCTCTCACTCCTCCAATACTATTCTGCACGCTGAAAATAACATAGAACACTCCAATCATTTTCCGTTTCTCAGAAATTACGCTGCACAATCTCGATTCTTAATCATACTGCTGCCTGAAACCCTTAAACACCGCATTCTTAGCCTTCGAATTCATTAGGACCGCTATCAAGAATCACCCACTCTGACTGGCCCCGAATACAATCAGCTCCAAGGATCTTCTAGCATATGGACACCTTCTCAATGAAGCATGTGACTGAGTCACTACCCTTACAACTCGCCTATGCCTTAAGCATAAATTCTGAATCTCCCAAAACCTAACCCTGTTCCAATAGGACCAACTTTTTGCACATATTTATCAAATCCCATGCTCAATTTCCACTTTATTCCTTAGCTGTAATAACTTGCCAATATGCCGACAATCCGCAACCCCCATGAGAAGATAATCCTGCAGCCCAGTTGCAGGCGGTGGGACTCTCCCACTTAGCCCGAAGCTACTTCTTGCACCACTCTAGACCCTGTTGAGATCCTTTCTCCTTTGTTAACATGATTCTGCTCAACCAATCCGCCCAATTCTTCCGAATTCCCGTGTTAGCACTCCCTAAATACTCAAATTCTCTAGCATCATTCACACATTCTGCCTCCTACCGAATAGCCACTAGAATTCCTCACAGAGACTTGCCAACCACACAACCGCTAACCTACTCACAGAAGATAACCCACCTGTGGAAATCACCAACTGACCACTTCCAACGACGCCGTACTGCACACCCTCTACAACATCAATATCCCATCCTAAGCCTGCTCTCATTCACCAACTTTACCAGCCCGTCCGCTCCTCATGGACATCTACTAAATGCTCTACAACATCTTCAAATTCACCGCCACATTGCGTCCTTCTTCATTCCTAACAACTCCTCCCTGTTGTATCCAACCTTCCGCCGAAATAACCCACATTTCAACTTAAGCTCGTGGACCCAATCAACATCCACTAAAACTCTCAAACTTTCCCTCAAGAGAGGCAGTTGTCTTACCACTGAACTCATGTGCTACGCTGCCACTCTCCCACTTGTTAAACTCATTCCTTTAAACAACTACCTGACTTCTATTCCTTACACCTGGCTTTTTAGGAAGGGAACCACCGCCTAGCACTTTTCACATATCTTCCTTCATCGTATGCTGCCCAATTGCTACCTCAATTCAACATCATTCTCTGTAGTTCTTAATCCAACAGTTCGCCACGACTTCAAACTCTCCGAGATCATCTATCTCGAGCTGCCTTCATTATCAACACTTATCCAGTACTGAACCGTCGCGCCTCAAGGTCTCTGACAGCCGCTTCTTCAATACTTCTTCACAATACTCTGACCCCATTCAACCAAAGAAACCATAGCACCGACAAACTTAACACATTCCATTCGATCAATGACGACGATATCACATCACAGGTGAATATTCCACCTCACTTGAAAACACCTAATCTTACTACTTTATCAATCCAAAACCTGACCATTTATAGTTCAATTGCCTTTCCTCTGCCGGAACTAAAATGTTGAAATCTCAAAATCACGCTCTGAGAAGACCTCCCTTCAAGTCATTCATTTCCTCTACATATGGGCAAGAATCCTACCATTACACCCACATCGCGCGATAACCAATCGTAAGAATCATCACTACCTGAGCATAGCCTCAAGGCTCTCAGCAACACAGCTACTGAGATGAAATAACATATTATCCTTCTGCAGGGCAACAACAACAGCCTCAATCAATTACGCATGGAAAACATCACGCACCCTATCCGTAGCACCATTTCAATTCCTCAAATTCCTGATTCATAACAAGCCCTTCGCGACGAGTAAGATTGAGTAGGAAGAAACATAGGCACAAGCCTTAAAGTAATCAAATCGCACGATGAGGAATCAAGAAGGGAAGTACTCCTAACAACCCTGTAGCCTCTCGAAGATAAGTACAGATGTCTCTGTACTGATCCACAAGAGTCTACTAGACTTGCTCATGACTCGTGAGACCTAAAGGAACCTAGTTCTCTGATACCACGTTGTCACAACCCAAAATCTATAAGGTCCTAATGGCGTCGGACACCACTGTCAGGCAAGCCAATCATTAAATGGTTAAGTTAAATTTCCTGTTTTAGCATTTTGAAATCATTACCTTTCAATTAACACGCAATATCTAAATAAAAATCATTAAGTAGAAATAACAGTCCAATATTCCATTTTGATAAAATACATCCCAAACACATCCCAGAACCCGGTGACACAAGTACATGAGCAATTTCTAAGAATTTTACAAATTCTACAAAACTTGTCCGAAATACAAATTGGACAAGGAATAAAAATGAGAATACAATACAAAGAGGAAGACTCTGCCGACTGCGGGTCATCTCCGAATGATGCAGCTCGTCTAAGTCTCCAAGTCAGCCATATTGCTATGAAGGTACCTGTGAACAAAATGCACAGCAAGTGTAGCTAAAATTCCATCTCCTGCACAAGACAAACTGAGCCCTACATCTCACTCTATGTGTTTTCTTGAGTGAGGTTGGGGTTGACAGATCCAAACCTTCTTCTTCGGAGCGGAAAGGGACGTGGCCAAAACATATAAAGATCGTTTTCTCTTTTTGTTGTTCGGCTCGATAGAATTGTTTAGAATCCTCTCCTAGCTTCCTCTTTCCATATATATGCAGACTATAAAACGTCGATCAGAGAGCAGGGTTGTTCTGTCAATTCTTGGTCATTGTCATTGAGATTCATGTCAATTAGGATTAATATTTAGGTATAGATATTACCTTTTTTGAGTACGAAAACAACGTGTACTCAGTAAGTATCCCGCCTAACCTCAAAGAGGTAGTGACGAGAGGTCGACTTGACACTAACTCAGGTCCAACAAAATAATTTAACACGATATGATATCACTAATAGGCATACGAGGATGATAAAAACAATAAACATTAAAGATAATTGTAATTCAAATAAATATTGGAAGTAAATAAATAATTACTACTTCATTTTCCCCCAAATATCTTGTCACTTCAAAATCCATGAAATCATTAACAATTTAACATGCGCATACGGGATAAGGAAAAATGGCTCGAGCCATCATAATAATCATATATGTGCACTGCCGAGGGTCGAACGGCCCGAACCATAATTTCATCTTTCAATCTCGTTGTGGCGTACGACCCGCTCCCATGAGAGTGGGGAAAATAAAACTCTGCACGCGGAATGTAAATTGCGAAGCAGTCACATGCAGTCATGCACAATCAAACAGTCCACCCCGACTACATCGGGAAAGTAAATACTCAAGTAAATGACAAATTTCTCTTTTAAAGGTCACAAAAATAGTATTTAAATCTTTTCCAGAAATCTATTTTCTTTTTACCAAGTTCAGTACGATTTAAACACTTTATTTTCATCAATAAGATTACAAATACGGCAATTAAAACATGTTTTTGGGTCCTAGACTACCCGGACATAAACATGATAGTAGCTACGCACGGACCCTCGTCACTTCATGTGTACGTAGCCCCCACAATAGTAGCACATATTTAATTAGCTCACCTAGGGGGACAATTCCCCCTCACAAGGTTAGAAAGGAGACTTAGCCCGCTCCGAAATTTCATAACCGTCTTCCAAGCTCTTCTGATGACTTAAATCGTTGCACAACGCTCTGAAACTAGCCAAATAACGGCAAACTAATGAAAATATACTCTAATACTTGTTAACAATTCAAATTATATAAATTCCCAACTCCGCTCAAAAAGTTGACAAATTTTCCCTCGGGCCCACGTGCCTAGATTACGAAATTGTTTGAAGAAAATGATTACCATGACTTTACTAGCTCAAATATATAATTTACTCTTAATTTCGTGGTCAAAATCCAAAATACCAATCTCTAGGTCTTCTACCAAAAACTCACAATTTCAACTAATTTCCATATTCTAGTACATATATACACATGTATTTAACTCAAAATTGTGATGAAAACACTTACCGCATTTCATATGGTGAAAATCGCCTCAAAAATCGCTTCAATCCGAGCTCCATAGCTCCAAATATGCTAAAAATGGCCGAAACCTCGATATATAACTTCTGCCCAGGTATTTACTCATTGCGATCGCAGAAAATGCTTCACGATCGCGAAGTACAAAAATTTCCAGCCAAAAATTTGATCTTCACGATCGCGGAAAAAGCTTCGCGACCGCGAAGAACAAATGCCCAGCTCTTCCGGATAGACTCTAGTATAATAGTCATAACGTTTGGCACAAAACTCTAAATGAAAAATGGTTTAATTTTCTGAATACTAGACTCCAAAATCTACAACTTTCATGTTTTGGTCATCTCCCAATTCCTTACATATTTCGAGATATAAGCTTCCCAAGTCAGCCCTATGCAAGACAAATTTCTTCTTTATCTTCCCGGACACCCTGTAGTGTAACAGCCATATCTCTTTGTACACAAATCCAAATGCTAAATGGTTTACTTTTCTAGAAACTAGATACAAAGGGCTACAACCTTCTTTTTGAAACATCTCACAATTCCTTATATATTGTGAGATATGAGCTTCTGAAGTCGAGTCCGTGCAGCACAACATTTCCTCTACGCGATCACGAAAGTCTTTCCGCGATCGCGATTCACTGGCCCATTTCTCTCATTTTACTCATTGCGATCGCGACCAATTCCCCGCGATCGTGTAGCACACTGCTTTAGCTAAAAACCAGCAGCTATAAATGGCCTAGAAATGGTCCAAAACCACCCTGAAACTCACCCGAGCCCCTCGGGACCCCGTCCGAACGTGCCAACAAGTCTGAAAATGTATCACAGACTTAGTTGTGGCCTCAAATCACATCAAACAACGTCGAAATCATGAATCGCACCCCAATTCAAACTTTATGAACTTTGAAATTTCAAACTTCCATATCAGATGCCGAAACCTATCAAATTACGTCCGATTGACCCCAAATTTTGCACACAAGTCATATTCGACATTACGGACCTGCTCCAACTTCCAAAACCACATTCCGACCCCGATATCAAAATTTTCACTTCCGGTCGAATTTCTCAAAAACCTTCAAATTTCTATCTTTAGCCAAATGACTTCAAAATGACCTACGGACATCCGAATTCACTTCCGATCGCGCTCCCAACTCCAGAATCACCATACGAAGCTATTCTGAGGCTCGGATTCCCAAACAGACATCAATCTCACTGAAATGACTTCCAACCCAAATTTATGAAATTCTTCTAAAATGCTATCTTCCATAATATGCGTCGAAATGCTCCCGGGTTATCTGACTCCCGATCCGAACATACGGCCAAGTCCAAAATCATCATACGAACCTGCTGGAACCTTCAAATCCTGATTCGGAGGTTGTTTATTCAAAATTCCAATCTTAGTTGATTCTTCCAACTTAAGTCTTCCGAAATGAGAATTTTCTTTCCAAATTCACCCGAACTTCCCGAATTTCAATTTCGACCATGCGTACAAGTCATAATACCTTAAATGAAGCTGCTCATGCCCCAAACCGCTGAACGACGCGCTAGAGCTCAAAACGACCGGTCGGGTCGTTACATTTAGCATCATAACTGAAGACTTATTATTGGAAAAAATTATAAGAATAATTATTTTTTTCATTTTATGAAGTTCATATTTTGAGAAAAACTTTTTATGTTGTTAGTATTTACTTCCTAAATATAGTTTCTTTTGTTCTTAAATTTTTCAATATTACTTATGGTGTATTTTTTTTTCCTTATGAAGAATATGAAATATTCTCAGTCTTCAGTTGGTCTTATGAATAGTAATGAAATAATATGCCTTATTGATAGTGATACAACGCACACCATATTAAAAGATAAGAGATATTTATCTTATTTAATTATGAAAGAATTCAATATCATAATAATATCTACTAGTGCAAAATTAATTGAGGCCTTTGAAAGAGAGACTGTATTACTACCAGGAGGGAACTATATTGGTTGTTAATGATGCATTATATTGTACTAGGTCTCAAAGAAACTTGTTGAGTTTCAAAGATATTCGCTAAAATGGCTATCATATTGAGACCACCAATGAAGGAAAGGTTGAATATTTTTATATTACTATAATAAAAGTGAAAAAGAAGTATGTTCTTGAAAAACTTCCCGCATTTTCCTATGGATTATATTACGCTAGTATTAGTGTAGTCGAATCACATACCATAGTAAACAAAGGGTTTACTAATAATTTTATTATATGGCATGACCAGTTGGGCAATCTTGATTATAATATGATGTACAAAATAATTGAGAATTCACATGGTCATTCATTGAAGAACCAAAAAATTCTTCTAACTAAAGAATTCTCTTGTGCTGCATGTTCTCAAGGCAAACTGATTATCAGACCATCAGTGACTAAAGTTGGAATTGAATCTTCTGCATTGTTAAACGTATACATGATAATATATGTGGGACCATACACCCTCCAATGTGGTCCATTCAGATATTGTATGATTTTGATAGATGCATCTACAAAATGGTCATGTGTGCTTGTTATCAACCCGCAATTAGGACTTTGCGAGGTCAGTGGCTCAATTAGTAAGATTAAAAGTAAGTTTTTAGATTATGCAATTAAGACATTTCGTCTTGATAATGCTGGTGAATTTACATCCCATACTTTTAATGATTATTGTATATCAACTGGGATGAAAATTGAGCATTCAGTTGTTCATGTTCATACTCAAAATGGTCTAGCGGAATCATTGGTCAAACGCCTCCAATTAATTACTATAACAATGCTTATGAGAACAAAACTTCCCATTTCGGCATTGGGTCATGCTATTTTGCATGCAACAGCTCTTGTGCAGATTAGGCCCACAAGTTATCATAAAGGCTCCCCATTACAATTAGCTTTTGGCCAGGAGCCAAATATTTCCCATCTTAGAATATTTGGATGCGCAATATATGTTCTAGTTGCTCCACCACAACTCAAAAATATGGGTCCCCAAAGAAGATTGGGGATATACGTTGGGTATGGATCTCCTTCTATTATAAAATATTTGGAACCTATGATTGGAGATTTATTTACGGCAAGATTTATTAATTGCAATTTTGATGAATCACTATACCCAACATTAGTGGGAGAAAATAAGTAGTTGGAAAAATAGATATATTGGAATGCATTATCACTATGTCATTTAGATCCTCGAACAAACCAATGTGAACATGAGGTTCAAAAGATAATTTATTTGCAAAATATTGCAAATCAACTGCCAGATGCATTCACTGACCTACCAATGGAGACTAAGTCATATATTCCAACTCTTAATGCTCATATTTGGATTGATATCCCGTCTAGACAATCTATAATTTCAAATGAGTCTAAGCCACGCTTGAAACGTGGTAGACCAATCGGTTCCAAAGATAAAAAAATTCAAAAGAGAAAAGGAGAAAATTATCTAGGGGATCATAATATGGAGGCAATTTCTCAAAAAGAGCCATGTGACTTAACAAATAATAAGACCTCAGAGGAAGTCCAAGTACCTGAAAATAATAATAATGAAGAGCAATAAGTTATGTCTCTATGGAAAAAGGTGTAACTGAAATAATATTATTGTCAACAATGATTTTGCTTATAATGTTGTTGTTGAAATAATGCAGCAAGATGAGGATTTTGAACTAAGATCTGTCGATGAATGTAGATAGAGAAATGATTGGCCAATATGGAAAGTGCTATCCAGGCAGAATTAACTTCACCCAAAAAAAGTGAAGTATTCAGACGTATAGTTCAAACACATGAAGGAATACAAATGGGGTTTTGTCCGAAAATAAAATGATAAAAATACAGTTGTTATATATAAAGCATGACTTGTGGCATAAGGATTTTCGCAAAGGCCTGACATTGATTATATGGAGACATATTCTCTTGTGGTGCATGCAATCACCTTAGGTATCTTATAATCTGGCAGTCCATGAAAAACTTGATATGCATCTGATGGATGTTATCGCAGCCTATTTGTACGGCACATTGGACAACAAAATTTATATGAAAATTCCTGAAAGATTTAAAGTACCTAAGGTTTAGGGGAAACTTGTTCAATAATTTTTGGACTTAAAAGTTGATTTTAGTTGACTTCGGTCAACGTTTTGAGTAAACAGACCCGGACCCATATTTTGACGGTGTCGGTGGGTCCGCAGTGAAATATGGGACCTGGGCGTATGCCCAAAATCGAATTCCAATGTCCCTAGCTCGAAATATGAATTTTTGTTAAAAATTGAAAGACTGAAATTTTAATGGTTTTAAGAAATTGGTTAATGTTTGATCTCGTTGGTATCGGGTCCGTATTTTTGTTCCGGAGCACGGTACAGGTCCGTTATGATATTTATACCCTATCTATGAAATTTGGTGAAAAACGAAATTGATTTGACGTGATTCGGATATCCGGTTGTGAAAATAGGAATTTCAAAGTGTTCTTGGAAATTTCATGTGATTGGTGCTAAATTCGTAGTTCTAGGTGTTATTTTGGCGATTCGATCGCACGAGTAAGTTCGTATGATGTTGTTAGACTTGTATGCATGTTTGGTTGGGAGCCCCGAGAGTTCGGGTGAGTTTCGGATAGGTTACAGAATGAAATGAACTTAGAAAAAAATATCTGGTGTGCTTCAGGTCTGCAGGTCTCGCAATTGCGAGGTCAGGCTCGTAATGCGAGCCTCACATTTGCGAAGAATCGTCGCATTTGCAAGCATGGGCTGGGACTGGGTAGTCTCGCATTTGCGAGGATAGATCCGCATTTGTGGAAATTTGATGTTCGCAATTGCGAACGAAATACTCGCATTTGCAAAGGCCGCAGAAATGCGACAGGTTCGCATTTGCGATACTTTTCTCGCATTTGCGAGCATCGCGATTGCGAAGTTCAGGTCGCAAATGCGACATCTGTAGCTGGTAAATCCTGATTTAGACGAGATTTTTCTCATTTTTCAAAACTTCCAAACACAAGAAACCCTCTAGGTGATTTTTCAAAGACCACTTCTTCCCCAAATCATAGGTAAGTGATTCTTAACTCGTTTCTTTCAATATTTCACTTCATTCACAAGATTTCAACCTAAAATCTAGGAATTTCATGGTAGAAATTGGGGGTTTGGGTAGAATAAGGGATTTTTGGGAAATTAGAAATTTGACCTTAATTTGGGATCGAATTTCAAAACTAGTTACATATTCGGGCTCGTGGGTGAATGGATTTTGGTCCGAACCTCGAATTTTGACCAAGCAGGCTCGGGGTCGATTTTTGAATTTTTGAGGAAAATTTTGGAAAACCTAAATTTATGTATTGAAATTGATTTCTTTAGCAATATTTGGTGTTATTAAGTTAATTATGGCTAGATACGAGTGGTTCGGAGGTGGAAACTAGAGGAAAAGCGGTAATTGAGCAGTGAGTGGCCTGTTGATCGAGGTAAGTGTTGTGTCTAACCTTGACTTGAAGGAATTAGAAACCCTCGGACTATGTGATTATGTGAAATTCATGTGAGCGGCGTATGTGGAGGTGACGAGTGCTTATACTTCGCCAAATTATCTGTTTTCCTTGATTTACTGCTTTCCTTTAATGGTTTCATTTCTTGTCTTAGTTGTTATATGCTCTAAATGATTCCATGCTTAACTGCTACGTGTTAATCAATATCTTTCCATGTTAGCTATGTTAGTTCTTCCCATAGGTCCCCTAATACCTGTTATTTTCTCAAATTGACTTGTTTGTACCTTTTTAAAATTGTAAATTGCTGGATTGGTCTCGATGTGTAGTATTATTTGAGTAGATTTTATATTGATCAAAGTTTCCTTTGTTTGGTTCATTTTGGTATTTAATTATCGTAAAGGCCTTGTGGTTTAGACAGTAAATTGACTGTATACATTGAGTGTTTGGTATTGATATAGTGGGATCGGGCTGCACGGTGCAACAGGAGGAATAAGGGAGGATTGATATGGAAGAATAAGGGTGAATATATTTATATGGTGGGATCGGGTTGCACGCCGTAACATGAGGGAATAAGTGTAGATTGATATGGAGGAATAATGGTGAACTATCCTATTGATATTGATGTCTGGTGGGATGGGGTTACGCGCCGCAACATATATATATATATATATATATATATATATATATATATATATATATATATATATATATACTATTATTGTTATTGTTAGGAGGAATAAGACATAGTTTTGTGAAGCCTGGTGAGATCGGGTTGCGCGCTGCAACAAAACTATATGTTTCTATTTCCTGAACTGCATTTCTTTCCAGTATTTCTTTCATTATCTGATATAGTAAGGATTGATAATTCTGGACGACATTGGTTCACTCTAGAGGTTGTGGTTATCGGTTTCAGTTGGTTTTTTGGTTTTGTTCTGTATTTTCATTATTCTATCATTTATATACTGCGTATAGTTTTTGTATAGATTCCCCGCCTTAGCCTCATCACTACCTCGTCGAGGTAAGGCTCGGCACTTACCAGTACATGAGATCGATTGTACTGATATTGCACTCTGTATATTGTGCAAATTTTGGAGACGGTCCTTGCAGCGGTCATTAGTGAGCTCGGATCGGATATCTGCGGAGACTTGAGGTCGACTGTTCAGCGCCTGCAACACCTGGAGTCCCCATCCTCTTTTCTTTTAGTTGTATAACTTCTTTCAGACAGCTTTATACTTATTTCAGACCTTTATGTGTATTACTTTAGAAACTCGTGAACTTGTGACACCAAATTCAAGGAATTTTAAAATACGATTGGCTATTTAAATTTTCGCATTTGTACTTAGAACATATCTGTTATTTTAGTTTGATATCAATGTTACCATTTAAATTGTTAAAAGAAGTAAAAATATTCTAATGTTGGCTTGCCTAGAAAGTGAACTGTTAGGTGCCATTACGATCCCGACGGTGAAAATTTTGGATCGTGACACCCGATGATTGTGATATCACTCGATATAAATAAAGATCCATGCCGACCTCATAAAAATGATGGAGATCTTCTCGGTGATGAAACTCCATATCTTAGTGCAATTTGGGCACTAATGTATCTTACAAATAATATTCGACCAGATATAACTTTTGTAATAAGTTTATTAGCAAGATTTAGTTCCTTTCTAACAGCAAGATACAGGAATGATGTTAAGCATATTTTTAGATACCTCCGAGGGACTATAGATATGAAAGTATTTTTTTCTTATGAATCTGATTCACAAATAAGTTGTTATGTAGATGTAGGTTATTTGGACCCACATAAAGGTCGATCTTAAACAGGCTATCTATTTACTTGTAGAGGTACAACTATTTCATGGCGTTTAACAAAATAAACTTTAGCTGCTACATCTTCCAATCATGCAGAGATAATAGTTATTTATGAAGCTAGTCGAGAGTGTGTATGGTTGAGATCAGTGACTCAACACACTCAACAACTGTGTAGTCTTTCTTTAAATACGAAGATTCCAACAATATTGAATGAAGATAATGTTGCTTGCATAGCTCAACTAAAAGGACGATATATCAAAGGAGACAAAACAAAACACATTTCACCAATGTTCTTTTGCACGCATGATCTTCAACAAAATAGTGAGATAGATATTCAACAAATTTGTTCAAGTGAAATCTGGCAGATTTATTCACTAAGACATTGCCAACATCAACATTTGAGAAGCTGAGACATAAGATTGGAATGCATCGTCTTCGAGATATCAAATAAAGTTTTCATCAGGGGGAGCATAGTACGCTCTATACTTTTTTTTGCTTAACCAAGATTTTATTCCAATTGGATTTTCCTGGTAAGGTTTTTAATGAGGTAGCACTCAACGCGCATTACAAGATGTGTGTACTTTTTTTCCTTCACTAGGCTTTTTCTCACTGGATTTTTCCTAATAAGGTTTGAACCAGGCACATTATCTTTCAAATGAACATCAAAGGGGGAATGTTATAAATAAAGTGAATGTATATGGATGTTCATTTAATCTATCCATACATTCTATACAATGTACTACTTGGATAGATGTACCTATTAATTCCTAGGATGTATCTAGTAAGTTTTGGGTGTATCTTGTATACTATAAATAGGATATTTTTTTCTCATGGGAGAACACACAAGAAACACACTTGAATAAAATAACTTCTACATTCTCCTCTTATATATATTTTATATCCATTATTTTATTTTGCTCTCGTTTCTTAATAAAAAGAAGCTAAAGAAAAAAGTTAGAGTATGGTAAATATAATGAAAAGAGAGGTAAAGAAAGTTTTTCAAATATTTTAAAAAATATTTCATCTATAAAAGAAAGTGATTTTTATAATGTATAATGTAATTTGTAAAGATATAAAATTTATATTTAAATAAATCAGAACGTCAATAGTCAAACTTTACATAAAAATTTAGACTCATGTTTTGTCATTACTATAAGCCCCGCCATACTACCTATAACACTGGGATTAGTAGTTTTGTACAGTCATTAACTAGGAAAAGCTAAAAATTTACCCGAGTATTTATACAAAACTAATAAATGAATATTAACGTATATACTTTCTCACTTAATCATAATTAATTAAATATTAATTTTACTTTGTTAAATCACTTAATCATAATAAGTTAATATAAGTTAGTGTAATTATCTCATGCGGATAAGTTTTACTCCAAAAAATCTAACAAAAAGGGCTGTTATTCATTCTATGTGTTCATAAACTGTGTTCAATTACTTGTTAATGTATTTTCTCCATGTACTTTTTGCGTACTTGTAAAGGTTTAGGTTTTTAGTCATCGTCAAATGAACGCAACTATTTTTTTCTCATTTTTGGTTCAAAAGGAAAAGAAAATTTATTCAATCAAAAGTAAGCATGTCGATATACAAACTCTTTGGACTCTAGAGGTGTAACGATCCGGTCTGTCATTCTGAGAGTTATAGCCCCCTTCCTCCATTTATATTTTTTTATGTATTGTTCAGTTGTGTTGAGTTGTATCGAGTTGGTAGGCTTGGGTCCGGAATAGTCTTGGAGTGAAATGAGACACTCAGTCTCTTAGTTGGAAAGTTAAGTTAAAAAAGTCAACCGGAAGTTGACTTATGAGTAAACGAACTCGGATTTGGATTTTCATGATTCGGTTAGCTTCGTTGGGTGATTTTAGACTTAGGAGTGTATCCGGAATGTAATTTGGAGGTTCGTGGTAGAATTGAACTTGAATTGGCGAAAGTAAGAAATTTGGCGATTTTGGTCGGCAGTGGAAAATTAGGTATCGAGGTCGGAATGAAATTTTCGTGAGTTGGAGTAGATTTGTAGTGTCATTTGTGACGTGTGTGCAAAATTTGAGGTCATTCGGACGTGGTTTGATAGGTTTCGGCATCGCTGGCGAATTTTGAAAGTTTAGAAGTTCTTAGGCTTGAATCCCAGGTTGATTTGGTGTTTTTGTGTTGTTTTGGGTGTTCCGGAGGTTCGAGTAGGTTCGGGTAATGATATATGGCTTGTTGGAATTATTGGTTGAGGTAGGGCCTCGGGTGAGTTTCGGATAGGTTTGGGTTGTGTTGCGCTCATTTTTCTTATGTTTCGACGTCGTTTCTTCAAGCATAAATGATATCATATTGAACAAATGAGCTCCGATTTCTTTTTTGATTGAAGCATTAGATCCGTATCATAATTACGAACCCGTAGCAAAGAGAATCGTCGAATTTGGATATCGTATGAGGATTTTATGGTCATTTTACTAAGAATTAGGTTGCCAGATTTTTCAGATTAATTACGAAATTGCCACTTACGGCGTATTTAAAAAATCTGCACTATGTGCAAATATTGAAACCAACATATCTCATTCATTATAAGGTCAAATTGAGTGATTCAAAAGTCTAACTTGACTAAAATTTCACAAGGAATCCATTGGAGTCATAAAACATGAGTTTCGGGATCATTTGGAATGACAAACGAGGCAGAACAACTGACAGAAAAATATATAAAACAAGAGTTTGTTCATTCGGTAATATTTTGAGTTGAGGAGCTCATATTTTGGTGATTTTGGAGGCAATTTTACCATATGGATTGGGTTAAGTGTTATCTACTCGATTTTGGTTATATTTCATGAATCCATCTTCGTTTTGGGATTTGATTGATGATTCCAAAGTAAAATTGAGTGAGTTAGGGCTTGAGTTTTGGAGAGTTTTAAGTGAGGATTTGAGGGACCAAACAGAGTCGGATTTCAACGAATTTTATATGATTAGACTCGGGAGAGGACAAAGTTTATTATTCTACCATTTTTGACTGGTTCCGAGACGTGGGCCTGAGGGCCGAGTTTTAGCCTATTTCGGATTTTGGCCTATTTTTGTAGTTTTTCTTGTGGAATTCGATTCTTTAGCCTATGTTGATAGTGGTATTCTGATTTTGGTTAGATTCGGAGATTTTGGAGATCAAGTCCGGAGATGAGGGCATCCCGGAGTAGGATTTTACGATGTTTAGGTAAGTAACAATTTTAACTCTAGCTTTGAGGGTATAAACCCGGGGAATTTGATACCATGTGTTTTTTGGAGGTGATACCCATTCTAGGTGACGGGTGTGTAGGTGTGCACCGCAAGGAATTAAGACTTGGTCCGTCTCGTGAGGCTGTGAGGCCTAATAGCTATTATATGTGATTATGTGTTTACTTGTTGTTGAACTTGTCTGCCTTCATGTTAAGATCATGCTTAGGCTTTATTCATGCTCACATTATTTGCACCCAGTCATAGAAATTCTTATACATAGTTACCTCAGTCTCTGTTATTTTGCTAATATGCTGTGATATTTGATGTGGGTTGTGCCCTGTTATTTGTTGATGATGGTGAGGCTAGAAAGGTTCATGACTGAGCGAGGCCGAGGACCCATTGTGAGATATTTGATATGATATGATATGATACCATAGCGTGTGAGTTGTCCGCATATCACGTGAATTGACTGTGCGGATCCAGGTATTGATACCATAGCGCGTGAGTTGTCTGCGTAACACGTGAGTTGACCGTGCGGATCCAGGTATTGATATTATGGCACGTGAGTTGTACATGCAGCACGTGAATTGTCCGTACTTTAGCTCTTGGGCTTTGGTGAGCCCCTCCGGAGTCTGTGCACACCTCCAGTGAGCGCAGGTACCTATTGAGTATTGTGTGTATTGAGTGTTGAGTGCGAGCGCCGAGTGTCGAGTACCGAGTGTTGAGTGATGGAGTGACATTTCTATGAGGTTGCATTTACTTTTGTTGTTGCTGCATTTACCTGTTAATTTCTTTGTGGCATTTGTTGGTTTTATGAAATTTACCTATTTATTCATGTTTATTGAAAATTGTGAAAATAAACAATTGGACTATTTTGCTTAGCTCGTCACTACTACTCAGTTCCTTAGTTATTTCTGTAACTACTAAATCGGTTGTACTCATACTACACCCTGCACTTTATGTGCCGATACAGGTGAGTTAGAGCGCGGCGATCGGTGAGTTCAGGCCGGCTATCTTTGGAGACTGCAAGGTAGTTGCTAGCGTCTGCGGGACCTTATTACTCCTTTTATCATTTCTTCTTTTGGATTGTATTGACAGTTAGACAATTTATATATCTTGGTTCATAGTTTTAGACGCTCGGGACTTAGTGACACCCTGATGTTTGGGTCTCGTTTCCGTATTTTTTTAATTATATTTCGAATTGATTCAGTTTATGAAAATTTCAAATTTTGGAAATGATTTATTAATTCCTTATAATCGAATTAGTAGTAGTATTTTTGGGAAATAAGCTTGCCTTGTATCACGATAGGCTCCATAACGACCATGGTTAGATTTTGGGTCGTGACAAGAGGTAAGATCTATACCATACATAACTATAGTTTGCTTAATCATCGTTCGTAGCTAATGTTTTGTTTTAGCCAGTTTTGTATCGCTTGTATGTGTTCGCTCAATTTTGTTGTATCAACGCATATAGTCGTGTCGGATACAATCACGCTAGGTTATAGCGTTCACTCAATTTCGATGTATCAACACATAGATTAACGATAGGATGTATCCCTCGCTCAACAGACTTTATTTTCTCTCTCATGTAATGAAATACAATGTATACATACAAAGAAGAAGAAAAAAAAAACGACTCATATTTCACCGTATCAATGTATATAGCCTCGATATGTTGTATGCGCTCACTCAACAAACTGTATTTTCTCTCTCTCATACAACGAAATACAATGTAGATACATATAAAAAAGAAAAAGAAGACGACTTAGATTTTGATGTATCAATGCATATACTCTCGATATATTGTATGTGCTCGCTCAATAGATTGTGTTTTATCTTTCATACAACAAAATACATTATAGATACATATAAAGAACATGAAGATGACTCAAATTTCACTATATGAACGCATAGAGTCACGATAGGCTATATGCACTCGCTAAACAAATTGTATTTTCTCTCTCAGACAACAAAATATAGTGTAGATATATACAAAGAAGGAAAAGTAGACGACTCAAATTTTGCTGTATCAACACATATGGTCACGATAGGCTGTATGTGCTCGCTCAAAATACTATATTTTCTCTCTCATATAACAAAATATAATGTAGATTACAGAAAGAAGAAAAAGAAGACGACTCAAATTTCGTTGTATCAACGCTTAGAGTCATGATAGGTTGTATGCGCTCGCTCAACAGTCTGTATTTTCTATCTCATACAACAAAATATGGTATAGATACATACAAAGAAGAAAAAGAAGACAACTCAAATTTTAATATATCAACGCATACACTCACGATAGGTTGTATATGCTCGCTCAATGATTTCTCTGTCATACGACAAAATACAGTGTAGCTGCATAATAATAATAATAATAATAATAATAATAATAATAATAATAAGAAGAAGAAGAAGAAAAGAAGAAAGACGCTGGAGAAGTTCGTCGGAAATGAAAAACAACATGACCACACCGGGAAAGAGAGGGGGAGGCATAGTCGACTTGATGGACTCGACCGAGGAAGATAAATCAGGGCCTGAGGTAGAGGGGCCCAAATAAATTAGACCTTAATCGGTACAATTGCTTTCATTTGATCTTAACGAGATAGAGAGAGTATTTGACATAAAATTCAAAGTGCAGCTACGTATTATAATTACTTTAAAATATATTTATTTATGATTACTATAGTATACAAGTTAGTTAAATCATATAATCTTTTCTTAAAAATACCCAAAACAGCATCCACTAAGCCTTTTTAGGCCAATAACTAGAGACTACTAAGTTGATCACCTAGCTATGAAGCATATCAGATAGTAGCTTCATACTAACTGATATTCAACTTATAAGCATCGATTTCTATTTACATCGAATTTAGCCTATAATATGTAATTTTAAAGCTATTTCTCTCGACAATTTCTTTTCATCCATATATGATAAACAACAGTTGCAAACACAAATGCCAAAATAGTAGACTTTGAGTTCCTACTATTCACCCTGATGGAGAGTCAGTTAACCTCCTCCTTCCATTAGTCAATGTGCCTATTAATGTCTAGCTAGGTTAAATCCGGAACCCAAATAAGTTATATTTGGACAAATAGAACTAAAATAAGTCCAAAAAAAAACATAGAACGGATCTATGTATAACGCCATAGTATGTGGCGTTATACTTATTTTCTAGGTAATTGTGCCGTTNATTTTCGAAGTCAAAATTTCAATTTATTCGAGGTATTTCGTTTTATTATATGTTGAAACTTTAATAATAACGCATATTTTTTGATTTGTATGTGTTCTATTTCGTTTTTTATTATTTTTTTGCGAAACTACTGTGTTAAATTTATCTGGTTCGTTTTGTGTTATTTTTTGTCGAAACTAGTATGTTAAAATTTATCCGAACTTAATAATTATTTTTATATATATGTGTTTCATG